>JAUZND010091907.1:0-36368 GCA_034780555.1 Coelogynopora nodosa | reverse complement strand
ACTTCGAGGTAGTTGATTAAAACATGTTCCCACTTCGAGGTAGTTGATTAAAACATGTTCCCACTTCGAGGTAGTTGTTTAAAACATGTTCCCACTTCGAGGTAGTTGATTAAAACATGTTCCCACTTCGAGGTAGTTGATTAAAACATGTTTCCACTTCGAGGTAGTTGATTAAAACATGTTCCCACTTCGAGGTAGTTGATTAAAACATGTTCCACTTCGAGGTAGTTGATTAAAATTGTTAAAGCTGTTATGTAATTACATCCACTTACTTATTTTTATAATGGTTATGCTGTTATTTTCTTTGAGAATAATTCCTACACTACAGTAAAAGTAATTTTCAGATATCCGATTTAAAAGAGGGACTTGAATTTTAAATTTAATAAAATATTATACTATTTTTAACACATTTTATAATTAAGTTTTATACTAAAGTTGGTATCTCTACATATACAAATGGTGTAATAATAATTTATATTATCTGTATTATAATTATTTGCAATATTATTTAATTATTTTTGACGATTCATATTAATAAATTATTATTTTAATACTACTTAATAACAAAGTAACTGACGGTAAATGTGCAGCAATTCGGCCATTCATTCAATATCCCACAAATAACGGCTGTCATCTGACGAAATTTTCCTTAAATTTAGCATTTTGAAAAGTTTTCATAAGAAGCATTTTTAACCAATTTTCTTGTTACCTATTTTGAACTTTACACATTATAACAAGTAATTTCATTTCACAATATTTAAATGATAATATTTTACAGAGACTACTAGTAAATGCGATTTTCTCTAAAACACTGAATTTTGCACCTAATAAAGTATTACATATTCAAAATGCGGTATTTTATTCGCTTTTCTTATTTTAAATACGTTATCCTATGTCATAGTTTGAATAGATTGTAGCTTATGTAAACAAATGTAACTCAAAATTGAAAAAAACAGTTTTACTTACTGACATACAATAGGAGGACCTGGTGTTCCTCGAGACCTCCCCCGACTTCTGCACCACCGACTCCTCCACCGGTATCCCCGGCACCCGGGGCCGTGTCTGCCACACAGAGGGGGCGACAGTCTCCCCCTCCCATCCAGGAGGCGGCGGCGGCGTCGGCGGCGGTAGACTGAATCAGACCAAGGACCGCTGCGGGACCATGTGCTGCGGTAGGGGGGCTCGTCAGTTCACCCGAGAGACCAGGGAGCCCTGCCAGTGTCGGTTCCAGTGGTGCTGTCAGGTCCAGTGTCACACCTGTATTCGACTGGAGCAGGTACATGTCTGCAACTAAGGAGGGGTTGTGCTGGGGGCATTGACTCACTGGCGAGCATTGATGTAGATTACCTCCCTCCTCCCCCCCTCGACCCTTATATTGGTTACTACTGCGGACCTGTTGACCTTTGTGATTGTGATGTAGTTGTTGTTACACATTTTGACCGCAAAAATTATGTCATTATACACGTTTTAAATTTACAATCGTCCTGAATTTAAAATACTATAACAATCAGTTGTATGCTTTTTAACTATGTTGCTCTCTTTAAAAATTCCATCTGTATCCTGCTTACTGTTAAACTAGTGAAAATTCTCAAAATATGTTTGTTTACTTTTAAATAAAACATGTCTGTATTTGTAGGGACTGGCAATCGTTTATATAATAAATCTTTTTTGTCGACAGTTATCTCAGCTCCTCTGCAAACATTCTATATTATGAGCAGGATCCAACAATTTCTCTGGGATCAATTCGCCGTTTTGTTGCACACAAACAATGAGTATTATTCTCAGAGTTATTTTAATCAAATTAATTGGTCCGCCATTTCAGTTAGTACAAAAAATCAATAAATACACCCTTTCGAACGTTAATCGATATTGGTTTAAATTATATATATAGGCTATATTAAATATAACTTGAATATCGATAAATAACACAAACAGATACAGTGAACACTCTTCTATAAGTGAAACCTTGATGTTTGTGTGTAACTTAATTAGCGAACTTTTTCTAATAGGTTTCCAAAGCTTCGTGTTCATAATATATTTTTTTAATCGGTTAACCCTTGTAATGCTTTTGCTGAAAATGTCACTAATTTGGACCCAAACGAAACCCTTAAATATTAGATCGATTGCCCATAGTTATACATTACAATAAATTAATTTTCAACTATATCGCTGCTCCATTTGAAAATACTATCTATCTATAATATCATGCTTATTGTTTGTCCGTCATTGGATTTGTCTAACAAACTTCTAAACATTCTGACGTATAATATTATGTATTATTTACTTTAAAATGCACAATTCATTAATCTGTTTATGACTATATATATATACGGAAAGCATGTTCATGTCCACCATAGAGAATTGCTTGAAAACAATTGTTTAGACAGATGTTTCTAGTAGGCCTATTTATCTCCCAGGCCTGCCCAGCCCACCATTTTTGGCGTATTTATTACAAAGTTTCACTTAAATCGAAGATGTTAAGATCAGTTGCTTTCAATTATTACGATCGCTTAAAAATTATATGGATTTGTTTTTCTTAACAAATCGGTAACAATTGTTCATGTTATTTACTTTGAAATGTGTAATTCAGTGTCTGCTTGTATATGACCTTGTAGGAAATGCATCAAATGGTGTTTGAAATCAAATAAATATATTAAATATTATAGTTTGTACTATAAAAGCAGTGGGAGAAACTCTACTGAAGAGTAATTTTTGAATAACTTTTGATTTCCAGATAGACTTTCATTTACATATCATAGTTTCAATGTTCGATAGAGTTGTATAATCAGCTGACATCATGTGTGATCCATAATGATTAAGCGTCAGTCAAATAATATTAGCATGACATCAGGCTGATAAGGTTATGATATATTATAATAGATGACTTTATCCCTTCTGATGCCTCTTATTGACTCAATGCGTGGAAAAATACTTGGCTTTATATTTTTGTTTCTTTCAGAAAGTCAACTTAAATTAGAGTTGTCAAAATTGATTTTCCATTTTTAATGAATATTATGTTATTAAGGGAAATGTTGTTCTTAATAGAGCATTTGTTCACAATTATTGAATATTTTCCTCGGCGCACTTTCTATCGTAACATTTTTTACTACTAAATGACTGATGACATTCAATATACATTTAACATTTAAAAAATCAATAAAAAATATGTTGCTATCACGACAAAAGTTATCCCAAAGTAATAGCCTAGCTGCTACATTTTTACCACTCAAAAGTGATAGTACAAACCACAGAAGATAATGAATATTTCTAGAGCAGAATGACATAATCGGTAGAGTAGATATGTAAGGAATGTGTGTCACCTTTCTTGTAATATTATACTTCCTGACGCTCCCACTTTTTCAATACGTAATTCAATATTATTTCTTCTTATTTGTCAATATATCGGTCCCATTATAGATTGGTATATATAAACAAGTTTTACATCCCAGAATGATGTATGACGACTTAGGTTAAAAATTCTACCAATTTATCCACGTAGTTAATGATAATTACGTCATCCAATTTTTATAGATTAAAAGATATTGCATAATTTATAGGACAAGCGTGTATTTGCAATATAAATAATTCAACTTTCATTGTTCCTTCATTTTGTTTGTGATTTTACTTACGTTATGTAATTATTATATATTGAATCATTTGTTATCTGAAAACATGCACCATACCATATCTTGTATTGATTCATTTTAAATGTACAGACATGCTTTATTCAAAAGATTGTCCTTATTTCGCCGTATGAAACCTTGTCCATAACAATCTAGGTTTATATTTCATTCATTAAGAATAATAAAGTAGCCTGTAATATATATATATATTAATATACCCTACTTAGAATTTGAAAGATTTAATATTTCTGAATAAAATTTTATTTCATTTGATAAAACAACACACATATTCATTAAATGCTCTAACGTCTTTTAATTTCATTTCATGATAATGTTATTGTATTATATAATTGTAACACTGTTAATGTGTATTTTATTTCGATTTGCATATTATATTATCAATATTACCATTATAACGGCCGTATCTCTCCATGTTCTTCAATATTCAATTTTTAGATTGTTTCTGTTTTAATATTCTCTATCCGTTGTTTAGATTTTCTCAGTTTTTATGTTTTCATCATCTGTTTATTATTATTTATTTATCATCACATGTTTATTTGTATTTTAATTCTGCATATTTTGGTTTTGTCATTTAGATTACTATTTATTCATAATATCTATATAGACTGCTAGTCGACCAAAGTTAAGAAAAGTATTTATATTGTTTAAGTATACTGAACTGAGCTATCACAATTAAATTAAATGCTTAAATTACGTCTGAAATTTTCATGAAAACTTTAACAACTTTTCGTCTATGAAAAATAACATTAAAACAATTTCAGACATTTTACTTATTGTTTATATGTTACACTGTAAATAAACTTATTTATTGTTATCTTTTTGCTAACTATACAATGTATACCTTCTGTTATAACATCTATCTACCTCAAAAATATATAGTAGTAGTATTCACATAATACTGTTGAAATGTTCGTTCTATATCAGAAGAATAGAGATTTCCTCTTTTAAAAATTCATGTACAAATGTCACAATTTAGTTAGTATCAACTCTATTTATTGTCAGCATTTCATTGAAACATCACAATTGTGTTCAAAGCTATCAAATACATTAAAATAATTATGTATGCACTATTTATTCAAATTATAACATTTGACTTTTTGCACCATGGTCATTTATCTTTTTCTTTATACAATATATATCACTAAATATTCTCGATGTAACATCTTACTACAATATATGACGTATATAAATTTCAATATCCTTTGTTTTTTGTTTTTTTATTGCCTATATTAGGCTAAACCGTGGCTCAATAAATATATAGTTTAGAGATTTAGTTAAACATTGATCGAGTTTTGTAACTACTGAAAATTTGCATATTCTAAGTATCTAAAAGAAAGACGCAAATCGACAATAGTCATTATTGACATAAATTTAGTTTTTTAAACTAACTGAAAAGGTGTCCAAACAATTTTGTTACTGTATATGAACTATTAATTCTCTAATTGAATTTTTTTTTAATGCATTGTGGAATTTTTTCTACTATAATAATGAGTTTTATCTAATTAATCATCATGAAATCAGAATTTATATTACTTAAGGCCCTATTGGAAGATTTAACGTTATCTTTGACATTTAGAAGGATATTTACACATTACTTTTTAAATCTCCGCAATCTTGGTTTTTCCGGCCATTGGTGACCGATTGCATTAGTAAATGACGCATAAGGCCAAATAAGATATGAAAATATGACTTTTTTAATACATTCTTATGATTTTTTTAATTTGAAGTGTTCGTTCTGTTAGTAGTAGTCCGACCAAAATTCTATTTGGCCGGTATAGTACTGAAAAGTTTGCGGAAGACTGTCCAAAATAATATGATATTTTATGCGTATTTAGCTAAATGGAGTATTTTAGACAATAGATATTTTTTTAGTGTTTGTTTGCACTGTGTGTCTGTACAATCCCAACTTTTCTAATTGACTATTGAAAGAATATAAAATATTATATATTACCTTAAAAGATAAGAATTTTTAAAAGAAAAAGTTAGTCGTAAGAGCTGTACAGGGTACTCGACGGATAATATCTTGCTGGTATATAGGCTTTATAGATATACAAGTATAATAGTCTAACATTTTTATGATATATACACTTGAAAATAATATTTAAGAGTGAAAAAAATACGCAACATACAATATATAAATTGTTTTATAGTAGACGACTTTCATTATTCTTCTGTATTTTATAAGTAAACAGTTCATTAATGTGCCACATACCACATTACAATCATTTTAAATTGAATTGTATTATATTGTATTTTTTCAAATTTAATTTAAAATAAATTCAATTTAAAATAATATTAATTTCCCACTTATTACAATGGTTACATTTATATTATAATTTCGCGAAATTATTTAATTAAATATAATGAACAGATAAATATAACACAATCTACGCGTAACACAAAATCCTTCGTCATCTTAGCTAGATGATAAAGGTTTCTATTTTTACTATAAATGTAAATATTTGTAAAAGCATTAATTAACATGCACGTATATAAAGTTAATACATAACTTAATTCCTATGTTGGTATTTGAATAGATAAGTAAGTAAATTAGTGTAATATATATTATAGTATATTTTTCCTACGAATAATATTGCATTATAAATATTGTTTAGTTAGCTTATATATCAGGTTTATATATTTTAATTAATCAAATTGGAAACGGTAATTATTAAGTTAACATTTTGTCTAAATAAATCAGATCGCCGAAAACCAGGCATCAAACATTTTGTTAGCCACACATATAAATACACATATCTGTATCTTCATACACGCACATCCCCTACTACACACGCAAGAGATCCTAAGTAGTAGAAGTAAACATGGTGAAAACATACATCATAATTATGGTCAGGAAGGTGATGTAGCGAATAGTAGTCGAAAACCGGCACCGCGAGATCTTCTCAAGCAACACGTACGTACCGACGGGTAAATCATCTTGTGGGATATTATGAGCATGCATGAGCCCATCTGAACCCTAGTAGTTCACGTTCACTTTTGCTGCCATGGGTATATAAACACTAGCTTGTGAATATGCAACGATGCCGACGCAGCTATTTTTTTGCATGGCTGTGACTGCGCAGCCGCGGGTGCCTGGGTATGATGTGTGGATGAATAAGGGACATGGTGTTAATACTGATAAGTATATCCATCGTAATTTTCATTTTATTTCCATGTAAATAAAAAATTACTTAAATATATGTAGTACTATCTTCATTTAGTAAACGCAGATTAAATAGGAATTAAATTTCTCTTAATATATATATATACTATAAAGATCATTTTCCAAACCATTTCGAAAGTTTTCTAAATTTTACTATCATTATGTTTCTGAATTATTTCACTTGAATTTATGAGTCCTTTATACTGTACCAACTAACTGAAAATTTTACTAAACTTAACACTACGTATAATATTAACAGACAAGATCAAATATAGATAGATATTTTTAATAAACAATTTAATAAATCTGGCGCAGAACTTGAATAATTTGCAGCGACAGATCGAAATAAGCCATATAAAGGAAAGGAAGTTTTGACGTCAGCAGATTATTTTATTTTCATCACTATATTTTTTTGTAAATATTTGTTTTACTATTTTCTGTTATTTTATTCCAATTTATTTGTTTCTCCTTTTATATCATTTTGTCTATACAATATTTAAGTTAGTATTATTTTATAAAGTCTAATATTATTGCACATTCTTACGACACGCTAACCTGTCCTTTCACTGTTAATTTACATTTATTATTCAAACATCATAGAATAGAAATAACCTAAACAATGTCTGTTGCAGTACTAATTGCTATATCTATCGGGGGACTTATTTTTGTTGCCGCATTGCTATGGTTCATAAACAAACCAGCTAACAAATCCACTAAAGACGATGCTACTAATGAGGATGTTGGGACAAGTTCAGGAACAGGTGCACAAAAATTAGCACCAGCATCAGGTTTGTATTATGTTCATTATCTAAGTATTATATAATATTTAAAGAACGTATCATTTACAATCAGTTATTATTTATGTTAACTTTATTTTGATCATAAAACCTGTTCAGATATATATATATATGTACATTGTTTTATATTTTATGCTATAGGCAGACTATTATTATATTATTATTATATTATTGTATAGCCTATAAAGTATAAGTATAGGCTATATAGCCTATACTTATACTTTATAGGCTATATAATAATAATATATTTATGTAATTGGATAGATTTTTATTCTATAATGGCATTGTAATGCCTGAGATTTTAACTATTTTGTATCTATTTATATATAAAAATTAGCTCATGATGCCCAATATCTCATTCAAAACAAAAGGGCCATATAATAAAAACCAGATCTCAGACCTAGTTTTCTAGTAGTCTACAGACTGTAGACTGTACTATATTTGTATTAATCTGATCAAAAGTATTTGAGAAACTTATCTTCTTCAAAGACAAAGTTAACCACCTTTTCTTTAAAAACTTCAGACCATTCCAATATGGTCATGGATTTAGACCACATTTGAGTACTACACATGGGCTTAGGAGCAGGTCTGGCTGGTCCAGCCATGGCCGGACCAATAATTTCTGGAGGGGTGCAATTTTGGTAATATAACAAAAAAAAATGTAATGTAGGTTTATTTATTATTATAAATCAAATGTATGTACTACTGTACTTAAATTAGGGCCTAAATATTATCTATTTGTGTTAATTAGTTAGTATGATTAGAGATGTATTATATACCTCCTCATCTACCAACTTTCCTATACAAACAGCTAGGTTTTTATTATTACTGTATTATTGCTATGCACACAGCTACCTTTTATATTATTATTGTATTTTAAAAATTGTAACATACAAAATAATTGTAACAATAACAATTGTTTGAGGTATTATCTATACCTAGGGTATTATATATGTAATGAAAACTTGTATAAATTCTGAAATACCTACCTATAAATGGCAACTGTTCATGTTAAATAAATAAGTGCACATATCTAAAAGGTGTGGAAATCCGACTTTTTATTTAAAATAGTGGTATATGGAATTTTGTTGTTTTTAGGGGGGAGGCCGGTGGGGGTGCGTAAATTATAAGAATTTGGCTGGGCCAAAGTTGAATAGCATCCTACGCAACTGCTTGCATGCACTTATTTATATAATATACTCACCCTCAACTCAACTTACCATGAATCATGATAATCCTAAGCTTCTTATAACATAGTATACTTTGATACCTCTATTATTACCAAATTGACTGACAATACCAGTGCCATCATCCCCATTCAAACATCACAGAGATAAACAATTCAATAATCAATATAATCAATTACATAGACACTCATTGCTGCAACCTTGGTCTTACACTCAGTCTCAGTCAACAAAAAACTCTAATTATTTTCTTTACCAAAAGAAATTATGTCCTTCCAGTTCCACCACAGAATCCCATTTTAAAACAAAACATTAAATTACTGGGAGTTACAATAAACTATAATTTCAAATGGAACTCCCACTTTGAGACATGTCTCAAAACTTGAGCAAGATAGCTTTACATCCTTAGACATCTTAAAGATACTACCTCTACTAAAATTCTACAACAGCTCTATCCACAGTTTCTTAGAATACACCTCTCCTCTTTTTATTGGTTTTAACACTAAAATATCCAAATGCCTAGAAGGTTTCAAACACCAGGCCCTTAAAATCATCTTCTACCCCATTAATTCTCTACCAAACTATCCCAGTCTCAAATTGAGAAAGTCATCTCATGCCATCAATCTGTACCTGAAAGTCCATTATCTCACTCTTTACATCACCTTATCCCTCTTCTATACTACCTAGATTCAAAGCATTCAGACAACTACCATCAAAATCTAATCTCAGGCTTAATGCCTTTATTCTATTGACCACATTATTTATCAACAACTCAATCTAATCTTCTTTTAATATTTTTTCTATGCTACTTTTTGTACTTAGTTGTATTGTATATATTTATATTTCATGTTTCTTATTTATCAATCTTATGTACCAAGTTTTTCATTATTGGTACTCTGCTATCACATAAATGCTTTATTATATTATTATTATTAAAAACATTTAACCATTCAAATCCAAATTAAGAAAAACCACCAATATAAAGGATGAATTCATTATTTATTTTTACATATTTGAGCTGGCTGTATTAGTTAATTATTTCAGACAAATAAATGTGAATCATATTTGCTATTAGTAAATACTATACTACACTAAAATTTCATGTCAATGTGTTTAATATATAAAATCTACTTTATAAATTTATACTTTATAAAGTTTTATATTAAGCATTATAAATAACTATAATTATAATAATATTATATATAATTATATAAAAGTATTTCAATATTAATTATGAATATAAACAAAATTCACAAAATTTAAAATTAGTATTATTATTATATTAGTTACATTAATATTATAATTATATGTAAAGTTTATTCTATTTACATTAATATTATAATTATATGTAAAGTTTATTCTATTTTATATAGTAATTAATCAATGTGTTACTATTATTATATAATATATTATATATATATATATATTTGATAAATATGATTTTTTATATAAAAATCTTCATTTAAGTCATTTTTTATTTGTGGCTCTTCTTCATTCATCTTTCTATACAAAGATACCTAACAAAAACTGTACATACTAGAAACTATAACTTTACATATGTTTATTATGGTTTAATGATTTAGCTTCAGTCAAAGTCCAATTTAGTATATGGCTTTAATTACTGATATCAAATATCTGAACATATATAACAGATTAAATAGTTAGGATCCTGTAATTATATGGAATAACCATATTAAATATACTTAAAATGTCAAACCTATTATTTATCTTATATCATATAAACATATAAACACATATATATGTAAACTAAACAGTAAACTAATTGTATTATTTTTTTATTTATTTGAATGGCTTTATATTGCATAACTATGACTATTCATAAAATATAGTAACTCTAAATGCATTTTATTAATTATTTAATTGTCATATTTCTTTTAGAGCACATTATTCAATAATAACATTTCAGTTTTTAAATAAAGTGATAAGTTTATAATTAGGTATAGATAATATTTGCATAGCATTATCAACATATACATATATATAATTGTGAATGCTGTGAATATTTTAAAATATTACTGTTATTTAAAAAATATTTTATGTGAACAATTTATTCCCTTTAAATTAATCCTCCCCAGCAGCACCATACATAGGTTATGTAGCCATATGGAAGGGGTTCACATTGACTGAATGATATTTATCCTAGACAGTAGTTAAATATGCTCTACAAATTTAATACATTGTCCTATAGATGTTCTAGTTTTCCATGGCAAATATGTTAATCAACTGTGGGGGATATAGCAGTTTTCAGCACATGTTTGATCATAAATAACTTCATATTAGTTATAAGTAAATGTCAAACAAATTTACACAGAGATCAATGTGTACACATTGTTCAATGTATCAATGTGTATCAATGTGTACACAATGAATCACAGTGAACAATGAAAGTTTTAGCCTGAACTCTTAAATACTTTTTGATACATGCAACATTTTAAACCTGTCTAAAAATATGTTTTAGCTAATTTTGAGTAGTGTATTTTGTCAAGTTATCAAGAGTGCATTAAGAATTAAGCAAGTACTGGACATTTCAGGATGATAGTCATAATAGATTTTGAGTAGTAAACAATCAATCACTGTAAAAATAATTTCACCCCTCTCCCATGCTTCTAGGGTTAATCCAACTATTGTATTTCATGTTAACAAATAATTACATTTTAATATATGATTACTGAAGAAAGCTACTTCCAAAAGAGGCAGGTACATGATTTTAAGAGGAGCGATAATCTATATGGACCTCCCTGGACCCATGATGCAATAATTCCAGGGTTGTGCAATCCAATGTGTTTTATTGTATCTCAAGTGTATATATCTCAATTTTAGATATGCTGAAATTATTTGATATGTTTAATAAAAATCATCAAAAATTCTTTAAATATACAGAGTTATAATGAGATTTATACACTTTTTTAGACTTTGTAAGTCATAATTTAAACTGTAGTTTCAATTAAAGAATATATAATATATTTATAAAGGTATACACTATCCACTTAAAATATTACTTACTTTATAAGTGTACATTATATATATGTTGGCAAATGAAAATACCAATAATACCAATGAAATAAATACCAATAATAGTAAATGTATACTTAAACTTTGCAGATTCAGATATTTTTTCAGTTGTATTTGTAATAAATATTCTTGCTAATTTGAGTTCCTTATATGACAATTAGAAAGGGGGAAAAAGGGTCCATTTGTAAGGCAAAACAAGAAATTGCCTTTGGGGTAAATGGCTAAGTCCTTCTGAAACATTATTCTCTAAGCTTACATGATATTTTAAATATATTAAATATTTCCCTTTCAGATATATATATATGACAATATGGGGCTCGATCCTTTTATAAAGATTGGGTTGAGCTTAACCAACTGAATCTCTTTTGAATCTGAACAATTTAATTAATATGGATTAATATTACTTAATTTGCTTAATTGAAATTGCAATTTGTTTAATCAACTTTTGCAGTCTAATTAGCTCAGCCTTAGTTACATAGGCTATTAGTTAAGCTACAATACTTAAATTTTTTTAATTATTGGCATCTATTAGCTCATCCCAGTTAATCAGTTTGTAATGTTTACAAACAGCTCCTATCATATCCACCACTTCAAATAAGTTATTTTTATTAGAACTGTAAGTATATTATAGTTATAGATATTTCCCTAGAGTTATTAGCTGTATATTCTGAGTGACATTATTACTTATTTACTAAAAAACAATATTAATATGCCATTTTAATTGACTTAATTAAATAGTCGGATTTAAGTAGTCTTTATTCTTTTAAATAGGGATGCAGTCAAATTTTAATTTTTTTGAAAAGGGGTAGTACTTATTTTTGAATAAAGGGTAAATAGTTATCTTCATAGATATGGGGGTTGCATATTTTTCGTTTAAAATGTATACAGTGAGTACATGTTTTAATTCCAAATTGTCTATTTCAAAATAATTTCAAAAATGTTCAATAAATATTAAAACTTATTATATGTACATATAAAAACTATGGGGTGCCTAAGCATCATTAATAATTTGTAATATTTCATGTATGAATGGTATTTATTTACTATTAATATGTTTCCAACTTGTATGATTGGGTACTATAGGTTAGTATAGGTTATACTAATTCCAAATATTGTATATTTATTGAATGTAATAAGTTAACTTGTCTAGTATAATATTCATACAAAATAAATGACTTTCTTTAGTAAATTTTGAATATGTAGCTCCATTATTTATTCGATTTTTTAATAAACAAGTATCTCATATTTTCGAAAAAATGTATGTACTAAATTTTAGTTTCATACGTTTTTCGGCACATATTTCATTTAACGGATGTACCTCCTTAGTCATATTAAATACCATCAATATAAAAATTGACATTTTACTTTTAAACCCAAATATGTATTATATTCGTTTGGGCTATATTGTTATTATTTTTTTGATAGGGGATTCCGCTCAACTGAAAAATGGAAAACCGAAAACTTCAAAAATACGAAAAGATGGCAAACACTCTTTTCAAGATGAATGGCTTTTAACTACTTTAAAGGGTCATGGAGCCGATGTTTTGGATATTGATTTTAGTCCTAATGGAAAATATATTATTTCATGCTCGAGCGGTAAGTATTGCTTTAAAATCTTTTAATTAATAACATGGTAATTTTTACGTGGTTGCATTATACTCGCATATCTATATATTTATTTCAACATTCAGACCGTTCCTGTTATCTTTGGAGTATGAAAGAACTCAATCAGAAAGAACATAAGTAAGCAGTAAATTTTGCTCATAAATACATGTTACTAGATTTATATACTTAATAAACTTATTCGATTTTTTTTATTGAGTCTGACATACATTTGTTATATATTAAACATCATATAAACTTCTGTAAGTAACTGTTTCGCCTTTAACTTTAGATTCATCAAATCGAACGTTGAATTCGATCATGCTACACATATAAAATTTAGTCCAGATTCCAAGTGAGTTTTAATTCATTTTCGAAATAACGAAAATAGCTATTTTCGAATTAACCCCCTTACCTACTTGTTTTATATTACAGAGCATTTGTGGTCAGCCTAGCCAATGGAAATAATCTGCGAGTTTTCCGATTTGGAAAAAAAGATGATGGTACTTTTGGCAAGGCAGATGCTGCTGGAGATTTTGAGGAAGTGAGAGATCAATAATTGTTGTACATGTTTTCTCTATATTGATATTTTTTTAAATTGTAGTTTAAATTTAGTTTATTCTTTTTTCTAATCTTTTTTTTAATCTATTGTTTAATTTTTTCATTTGTAGAAATCAAAGCAAGATATTATTAATATTGGAATTTCAAGTATAGGAAAGTTTATTATGACATGTCACTCGGATACGAGCGTTATAATTTATGATTTAAAAGGTAATTTTTCACTTGTTATATTTATATTTCTTCAGATATTCACAGATTCTGCAAATAGCGGTACTAGTTTAATATATCGAAATAATTTAAGTACAACTGGCATGTTGTACAGTTGTAGCTGATTCAGTGTGTCATTTTGTTTGCAAAAACTCTTAATGTATGACAGTTCTCATATTTTTATAAATAGTTTTTGTTACTTTGAAAGGATGTCCGTTACTAATAGCAAAAAAATATTAGCTAATTTTTTTGCAGTAGCGATGTGATTTTACGGTACATTTGACCATACAAAGACTATCTTTTATCTAGGTTTTTTTGGGTTATGTCTGCACCCCTAAACAGTTTTAGAAATAATTTGCTAATTGTAATAAAAATGTTTCTATTTGTAGATTTTATTTTATTGTATAATCCCGTTTTGGATATTTTTACAAAAGCACCGTTAGCTTACCGGTACTGCTATTTCATGTTTTTAAACATGCTTTCAATGCATATAAACTCTGCTGAAAGTAATAAATTTTATATCGATACAGTGTATCATAAGAAATATTTTCTACCTAAAAGCATACATATATTGTATCCGTTTTCTGGGTATTACAATTCTTATTCACATCTATTCAATATATTTTCAAGAATATTTCACTTTTACTTGAGTTTTCGAAAATATTTTTATCCTAAAAATGACATTTTAAAGTTACTGTTTCTATTTAAGAGTCTACACTTAATACAGGCAGCTCATTTGGATATTATGAGTGTCTCTCACATGTAGCTCATTTAAATATTATGAGTGTCTATCACATGCAGCTCATTTGGATATATGAGTGTCTCACATGCAGCTCATTTGGATATATGAGTGTCTCACATACAGCTCATTTGGATATAAGTGTCTATCACATGCAGCTAATTTGGATATTATGAGTGTCTATCACATGCAGCTCATATGAATATTATGAGTGTATCACATGCAACTCATTTGAATATTATGAGTGTCTATCACATGCAGCTCATTTGAATATTATGAGTGTCTATCACATGCAGCTCATTTGAATATTATGAGTGTCTATCGCATGCAGCTCATTTGAATATGATGAGTGTCTATCACATGCAGCTCATTTGAATATTATGAGTGTCTATATCACGTGCAGCTCATTTAGATAGTAGCTAATAATCCTTAATTTAATTTTTTTTATTTGAATAAATATATTGTTTGAATTTTAAACATATTTAATAAACGACGTTTTTAAAATATCGATAAATTAAGTTTAGTCTAAATAATGCAACTCTACGATATTTATATATTTATTTTTAAATCTCTAAATATACACAAAAACAATTGAGGTATATGTTTTTTTAGATTTTATTTATATGCTAATTTACTGTTTGGAATATGTAATTATGTTACCGATTTTACCTCATACATTAATATAATTAAAAATGTTTTTTGGTGCATAAGAAACAAATAACCTATCTATCCCAACTATATTAGTAAAAATACCTATATCTTAGTATTATTCAAATTATGCGATTGGATCATTTGTAATTATTTCGCTGTCTTTCAATGCCGCACGTTTCTGTTGCCTTTTAGGGGAAGTTCTGGCAACGATAGATACTGGTCATATGTACAACCACTTTGGGGCTGTTTCCCCTTGTGGAAGATTTGTGGCTACTTCAGGTAATATGTAATGTTCAATTGTTGGACATTTTAAATTGACAGGATAAAAATAAATTATAATTTAATAATTTAGGGCTTGTCTAGTTCCGAAAATGGAATACAGATATATACTTATAAATTATGTAGGTATTGATAGTTATCAAAAATATTAAGTGTTGAAAAGTTAATATAGTATTTATCAAGTTTTGTTTTCACGTTAAACTGTTCAATTAATATCTCTTTTACTATTGCCTCTCCATAAACCTCTTACTTAAGTCTTAAACTCTGAACATCAATGACACAAATCTTTTGAATTTAAACAGAAAACGACCACTTTACTTTTCAAACTATTCAAATGATGGTGCAATATAGTTAGTTTTTATTCTTGTGACGTGTATTTATTACATTATTATTAGTATTAAATGATATTTGTTAGCTCAAATTGGTCTCTTATATTAATTAGATAGTATAATGCACTGAATATATTGTGGGAATATTAGCAAAATTGCATTAATGAATTCAATTAATTCATTTTTGTCCTTTTAAAAACACTGCTGAGAAATTCACGGAAATAAATTAGCAATTGTTTGTGGAAAAATTATAAGTTGATAAAATAATTTAAAAGTTGCTTATGCCTATTTCTGTTTTTTAATTACTATTATTAATATTTATGATAATACTATATTTATGACAGTATGAAGAATATTATTACCTTTCACTAATTCAATTTGGATTTTTTTTATTGAAAACAATCGACGTATATGTAAATTTTGTTTACACATAGACTACTAAATCCTTTTAATAACCACTCGCGTGAAATATTGTTTTAGGTTTCACCCCTGATGTTAAAATTTGGGAAGTTATCTTTGAAAAGGCAACGGGTTCCTTTAAGGAGGTGCGACGAGCCTTTGAATTAAAAGGCCACAATTCTGGCATCTACAGTTTCGCATTCAACAGTGCGTCATCAAGGTAATTTATTACACGCGGAAGACATATTGGAACGGTTATTCAAAATACATTAATCGTTTTTTCAAATTTATATTTCAGAGTAGCAACCGTTTCTAAGGATGGCACATGGAAACTGTGGATTGTTGATAGTAAGAAAATAGCTCTTTCTAATTTTTACATAGCGCAATTTGATTTTCTTATAAATGGTTTCAAATAGAAAATCGTGTTTGATTTATTTTAACCCTAGGTACAAATTTTATCCAAATAGTATAACGAAAATTGGTTGTCCATACTTTTATTTCAGTGATTATGTTTCAACTGGCCTGATTTTGACCTTTTTATAACCATGTTTCACTGTTAAATCCAATTCATTTTGGGTGCGTCACCCCACTAACCTAATTCCAATATTAGTCTAGAACAATATCATGATTCACAAAAAGAGATACATGACCAACGTTGCTTGTAGTTTGCACAATATGAAAATGAGAGTGTATGCCGTAAAGCGGGTCCGCGTATATCTTATCATTATGTTCAACACATATTATGGTAACATAAATTACCGTTTAAATATGGGTATCTATACATTTGATGTTTGCTCTAATTGTGGCAATCTTGCCGCGCCCATACTGCCCATGAATAGTTTACATTTTTTTATTTATCGTGACTATAATGTGCTTCGCGTTATGCCTGTATACATATAACATAGGTTCTTTAATATTTTATTAACCTGTAATAGGCTCAATATTGAGGAACTTGCGGGTTTTTATTAAGTACAACCGTATATATGCTTCTGTATTATATTTGAATGTTTCAAATATTAACCATTGTATTCTAATAATCCGTAATTAATACATTTACTACTATTATCAGTAGTATAATATATAAATATTTTTAACCATTTTGTGTTTTATTCTGAAGTTGACTACGTGCGCGGCCAAGATCCTGTCTTATTGAAAACCGGATCCTACAAACATCTGGGTCCTGGTCTGATTACGCTATCTCCGGACTCTCGTGTTGTGGCCATTGCACAGGGGACGAGTGTGTCGCTGTTTGACACTGAGTCGACGGAAATGATGCGAAAATTTGACAATGTACATTCAGGTAGGTCGATTTGAATATTGCGACGATTTTGTGGTTTAGTTTTCGAGTGTTAGATTAAATTTGTTTTGTATTGGGTATATTATTATTATAAAAAGCAATGTGTAATGGTTTGACACTAAATTATACGATTACAATGGTGAGTTTTAATACAATGTTGGAATATGCTCTATTGAGTATGCTCTATTGTTCTATATGCTCTATTGATATATATGATCTATTGATCTATATGCTCTATTGATATATTGATATATATGATCTATTGATCTATATGCTCTATTGATTTATATGCTCTATTGATTTATATGCTCTATTGTTCTATATGCTCTATTGTTCTATATGCTTTATTTCTATGCTATATGTTCTATTGAGTATGCTCTATTGTTATATTGCTATAATTTGATCTAGCTTTGACAGTTAAAGTCATTTAAAATAAATTGTTTAATATCATTTAACGCATTCTAAAAAATTAAAAATCTATATTTATTTATTTGTTGCACTTGTTACTTTTTGATATTAGCTAATTATTAGATCGTTCATTTATATACTTCTTAATATTTATCTGTGCCACACATTGATGAAACAACAAATCTTTGATGAGAAGAATAGGAGGTTACTAGTGTAAATACTAATTTTTTGATCATTTTAGTATTTCGCTCGCCAGATAAAGTTTTTTCTCGTTCAGACTATCTATGCTGTGATATTGTCACGTGCATAATGTAGACGGTCCTTCTGTCCACACGTACCAATGAAAATGGCTTTAGGGATCTTTTTCTACTAGTTTTACGGGTGTTTACCTTCACCATTAATAATTAGTTAACAAAGAATTAAAAAAATATTTTTTATTATTTTTAATGCATTAACAAACAAAAAGAATAGAATTAATATATTACTAAGATTTTTTTACAATTGTGACATCGTTAACAACTCGCAATAAAATTCGATTTGTGTTCTACAGAACCCATTACGGCGATGGGATTTGACTGGAAGAATCGGTATCTAGTGACAACTGGGGATCGACAGATTCACGTGATTCACAATGTTCTCGGCTATCGAGCGGCTATCAGAGAACTGGAGGACAAGTTGCGAACTGCTGGGACCAAGGCTGCCAAGGAGCGCTTCATACAGAGCATCGCAGAAGCAAGGTTAGTGTGTCCCCTGTTTATCTCAATTATTCACTCGAATTAGTTTCAATGTGTTGGTCATGTTACAGTTAGCCCCACTACACAACCCACACATAATAATGTACAGTCACATTCAAAGTACTCATGACATATGGCATTAAATATGTAGTCGATCACAAAAACTCTTGGAAAAATCACTCATTAAATCCTATTTTGTCATAAATTTGGGGATGACTTAATATACAACACATACATATCTATACTGTAAAGGCTCACGCCGACGGGACGCCGCGCGGCGAAAAAAATAATTTCAGTCCACTAAGTGCGACATGACGCGACGAAATACCATGTGCTATTATGGCCCTATAGAGATATTTCTATCTATATGAACAGACCACGAAGAAAGCATGAAGATGAAATGCGATATTGATTTTGAGGAGACGAATAGAAATGAAAACAGAGTCACTAGAGAAGTGTTCTGACCAACTTTCACAGATGGTTGTGTTGTCTAATTTGTTATCGAGTATAATGATCTTGGATCTGATAAGGAGATTGTTACACTATCTCATAACGTAGTGACTATATACTAAAAATGATGAATTTTAACTATTTAACTTATTTGTGGAAAATAAATACCCTGTGATTCATTCTTTCTTCACTTTACATATTCAGAATATCATCACATTGACATATTGCCAGAAACTGCAACAAACAACTCATTTTTATCATTATCAAATGATTATTTGTTAATCTAAACTTTTCATCTTAATTTTAATGTGCTATAGTTTACAACTTAGTTCATAATATGTTTTATTATATAAATATGTTTTATCTTTTTCTTGGCCCTTACATTATTTATTAATCTTTGAAAAGCTCTAAAAGATATGATGAGACTAGGCGCGGGAACCTTAATTACCACAATTTGTATTAACTAGAACAGTTCAGATGTTTCAGTGAGGTTTTTGTATAATAGGAAACAGGTATTCAATAAAATTAAGCTTTAAATAAGTAACTATGTAAAATAAATACTAAAATATTAAAAATATTAAAAATAATTCTAGCTAAATGTTACTTATATTTATATTATTAATTGTCTTAAAATTGAAGACAATCAAAGCAAGTTGTTTTCATTGAAAGAGCTATATTATTGCGTGTGTATTACTTAACTGCAATTTTAAAAACGTACTTGATTGAATAGGTAGTACATTATAAATAAATATTATTTGGAGAACTTGTGTTATGCTTAATTTTATTATTATATAATTTCTTTCAGGGAATCACTCAAATCAATTGGAATCGCTGAAAACTGAAGTTCGATTGATCGAAATTTTTTAATTTATTTCCATCGAATATTGACATTGATTAGTGGTATAGACCTATTTATTTCCCCTTGTTATCGAAATTTATTGGTGATTTTGTAATTTTGATAATTGTTTAATGTTTTTTCGTGAATTTATTGTATACAGGTATTCTATGATTGTTCCTTTACTATTGACAAGGTATTCATTCGCATGTATCTTTCCAACTTAGGTATATTTTTATTTTTTCCTAAATATACCGTTATTTTGTGTGAGACTATTCTTTTTATTTTGTTTTAAAGTTATCTCCAGTTTTAGTGCAATATATTGTTTGATAGTATTTTTTTTACTAAATATGCTTTTTACACTATTTTGTAGGAACTACACAATATACAATTATTATTATAATGTACTGCGTTGTATAATATAAACATATAGCTCCTAGAATATTAAATATATTATTTATTATTTTTTTTAAATTATTGATAATAATTACGAAGGAATAAAACACTGTTCGACAGATATCGCAACCTAAAGTGCCCTTCTAACACTCTAGACTCGGCTGACTATTTTTTGAAAACTACAAGACCCCTTATATCTTAATTCTTTTAATGTTAATGTCGCACAATGTAATTGATTTTGTGCAGCATAATTGATCTTCAGAGTGCTAAATTTAAGTGTCGAATATACTCTTTCACTGCTGATTTATTGAATACCTTAGAATAATTGAAAACAACCTGTTATCACCCATTTTATGTTTATAAATATTACATTTGTATTTTACTATTTAAATTCATTTTGTCTATTTATGAAGTGTGTGTTGGCAGCCCTTATAGTTCATTTTATTTTAAAATAATGGTGAAGTGAAATTGTTATGGTTATTGCTTTTCTACAAATATGAAATCATTTTTTTTTTATGTTCCTTAAATATAAATACAGGGTATTTTGTAAGTGTCAAGCGAAGACCAGGGTACATTAAATTTAATAATATAATTATAAATTGTCATCAAATTATACTTGTATTACTTTAACATATTACAATACTTATAATAGACACCATTTTATGGATGAGATACTTCTTTGATCGGACTTTTCTAATGTTATTTTTAATTAAGGTAAATGTCGTGGTATCACGCTGGTGTCTTTAGAAGTGGATAACCCTTAATATTTTATAAAGCATATAGTACTTTGTTCAGTTAAAGTTTTGAGATATATTTTATTAAATTAGAAAATTCCATGTCCTGAAAAAATTCTACCGCAAAGTTAGGTTAGTCAACATTTACTATTTGTAGTATTTTATTTTTTTAAGGCTATGAAAAAGAAGAAACTGGGCGCGTCAGTGGCGAAACATTTTCCAGCGTCGAAGAAACGTCAGACACGCACTACTTGTTAGTTGCACATTTTTGTTTTATACCACGAGTGATTATGTTACGATACAATTTTATAACGTTGACTCAAAATTGAAAAAAAAAGTATACATGTAATCTCATTAAATTCCGATTTTACTGACGAAAGTTATATTGAAGTTTACATACAATTTGTTTTTGTGACATTATTTTATTGCAAGGCTATAATGTTCAATATGACTATCATATTGCGAAGGACGGATATTTTTATACTTTAAAACATTTGATCAAATCAAATTAAAAATGTTTGCTCATTCACAACTGTCGCTGTCCTATTACTTTCTATGTCATTTGCTGGATTATAGAGAATGTATCACTTTTGGCTTCACGTCACCATCCGTCAACTAGATACAAAAATATCCATCCCACATATTCAATAAAAATATAGGTGTATTGAATTGTATAGAATATATCCTATATATGTATCAAATATATCACGTAGAAGTACTGTATATCGGTTCTTATTATTTTCTTAGAATATTCCTATATAATCTTATATATTTTTAGTATATTCTAATATATATTAGTTCTTATAGAAAAATGTATGAAAACAGCTATTTAAAATTTATTTTCTCGTCGGACTATTGGACGTAAAGTATCTATCCTGATAGACATCTATCAGGATAGAAAGGTACTTTCAGGTACTGAAAGTATCTATACCATAGATATCGATTTTTCGTAATTATTATTTATTTTTCGTATATCTTAGTGAGAGAAAGAAATCCATATATATTAGTAATCCAGTCCAATTAAATGTTGACTTAGAACAAAATAGTGCATACTAGATTAAAATTTGCATGAAACATCAGTAGGCCTATACAGTAAACATTTTAATCATATTTTTTCATACTTTTGAATACAATGTTACATATCATTTTGATCGTTTAAGTGCTTTCTACATTTTATTAGTAAAATTAGACATATATCATAATATTTACTTACCAGGTAGATTTAAATATTAGTTGGCTAAATAAGCAAAATTAATTATTATTTAATTGTCTTTGGAAAGAAAACATTATTATATTTTACTATAATTATTTTTCTCGCAACATATATATAGAAAACAATTACGTATATCATTAAAAGTATACGTAGTATGTTGTATTCAAAAGTATGAAAAAATATGATTGCAAAGTTTATTTTCTTAACATTTGTATTTTCACTAAATTGAGTCAAATCTATAGAAAATTTTCCTATTAATAACAACATAAAAAACATTACTATTTTTGCCCAATTCGGATTTTAGCGGATTTTTTATATTTGGTTCCGGTCTAGGCCTATGTATTGAAGTTTCATGCAAAATTTCGGCTTTATATATATATCTTTTTTTTTTGAAGGTCCCTTGGTTTTTTTGGGCCAATTTAACTGAACTAAATTTAAGAATAATAATAAAATAAAGTTATTAATATGTATATCTACCTGCTTTACTCTGTATTTTATTTTACTGAAAATATGCGAAAACATTCAGATATAATTATTTTCTTTGCATAGCGGTCAGTCATATATGTAGCTTAAGCCAAGAAATCTGGAATCGATTTTATAGGTGTAAGTCTCAATCATCGTGATTGCCGCGATGTTTATATATTTAAGAAAACGTACCAGTATTTGTCGCTGATTCGGTCCAATTTTATCAGTTTATTGTATACATTCTGTGCATTGAGTCTAGTTGATTTATTTTTTTTGTACAAACTAAATAGAAACTTAAGCTACTATTATTTGTAGAGCCGAATTCAATTAAAATATATTAAAAAAATATATCGTTGGTTTTTATATTTTCAAAGGGTTAAATGTTGTTTTACTTCATATTAAATAAAACGCTTAAATCACAACTTGTTAGACCAATAATTATTTTAAATTGTTTTTATTGTAATTGTGTATCAATTTACTATACGGCACTATTTTTATATAAAATATGTAACTTTAAAAAACCTTTCTTTTATTAAAATAGTAATTTTCCCGATCTGTATATTAATGTTACGATATCATTTATTGTATACTTTTTCCAATTTTTGTAAAAAAAATCCTTAATGAAACCAACAATATTCCAGAATGATTTCCGTATTTTCAGCCGGCCGTGTGACCAAATCGAAGCAAATCAAAGTTGAGTCACCAAAACTATCGAAACAAGAGCAGCACGATTTCAATCTATTGCGAGAATTTGATCTTGATTGGAGGTTTGGCCCCTGCATTGGTAAGCTGTAGTTAATTGTAATTGTTAATTAACTGTTTTTAGTCAATCACCATTATTTTTAATTGTGACTGTCGAATATCGCTGTATTTAATTTCGCGAAATATTCATATACATCATCTTCATTCTAAAAATGTGGTAACTATTTTTAGTCAACGCGATTTGGTGAACAGTGAATTTTGACAATTGACTCTGCCTAATGACTAGTTGACCTTACTTGGCTAGTTTACCTTGTTGACTATTTAATTACTAAAAAGTAAATGTTGTATGTAATTTGTACATGCATTTCAGGCATTTCGCGACTGGAGCGCTGGCAACGAGCGTTGAAGAATGATTTAGATCCACCGCAGTCGGTGAAAGACTTGCTTGAAGCTCACAGTACCGACTCGAAATATACCGACAAGTAAGCGAAAATCGATTATTCAGTGGTTTCATTTCAGTCATCTAATTGCGAAATACATTCCTCATAAAAATTATTGTTTTATGAAGTATATTTATTTAGTAAATTAATAAAAACTTGACTGTTGTCAATAGTGACACAACAATGAATATCGTGCAATATTACAACACACTCAATTTGTCCGTTTCGATCGTACAACCTCGTCATGGCGATATCAGATGCTAGCGGCATCCTAATGTTTTCAGTTCGAAAACATGGTCGTAATATCAATATTAAACAGTGTTCTTACCTGTTCAGTGATCAATAATTTCGATTCGAAAATCCTTTTTTTGCCATTTATTGCTTTAATGGCTGAATTTAAGACTTTGCTTTCGTGTAATATTAAATTAAATGTGTTGTTGTGAATTCTTGGCCTTCAAGTCCAGAAATTATAAATTGTTAGTAACACGATAAATAAACATCATAGAGGTTGTGACAATCTATAGTTCTAAAATAACTATAAATGGGCAGTCACAATTTGGTTAATACGGTCATTTAAACACCAGAATCTGTAGCAGGGTATACAGACTTGTCTAAAAGTAAAGTTCGTCCGCTTTGTAACGTAAACAAACCGTCATAAAAGACTGAACATACAGGCTAAGATTTTATTTTATTAATAATTTTTTCTTCTAATAAATGATTTTAAAATAGATTATTAGTTGCCTCAACTGCATACTCGTATATATGCCATAAATGTTTTAATTATATTTAGAGTTTCTCCTTTACTACACTTTATTTAACGCTGTGAATGACATTCTACCCTACTGTAGTAAAATAGCGCTATTATTTGAAGCATCTCTAAACTAGAACGAAATTTACCTAAAAGCTGCATATAAATGACAAACTACATTATGTGCCACGACTCAGTTAGTTTTGCATATATTTTGAAGATTTTTCATTACTTCGTTTCATCAGAAATCTGAATTACTACGAGATGTATCAGTTTGTTTAATTTTGGGTTCGATCTACATTGATAGGTTTGGATGTCGTTATATGCATTCACTTTGAAATCAAAAGTTAATACATTTCATGTTCGAAACATCTATTAAAATTGTATAATATATGAACTGCTTTGTATTAGACATTATTTTGCTGTGTGGGTACAATGTAGATTTAAAAGGCAGCTATTTATTTATTTATATATATTATTTTTTACTGTAATAATTTTGACATTGGCCTAACTGAGATTTCTTGTTCAATGTTTCCATTGATAACTAATTTATAGTCAGTCAGGTTCACTATGTTTTTTTCGTTCAAAGTCTTTTTGTAGATTAGCAAACATTTACATTTTCGAAAACGTTATAAGACGAAGAATCTAAATATATATATATATTCGGACTTTTATATTTTCCCACAAAAACTTTTTAAATATGCTATTATGTTTTAAATGACAAGGCATTCAATAAAGCTATGTATTCAAACACAGTAGTTTTAGAAACCGTCATATTTTTACTGAATGTATTATTATTTAAATACTGTATAATCCATCTATATATAATAACAATCTCAGACATACCGAGAAATAACCAGAAAATGTTTGGCCCCTCAAAATAAAAATAAATGGTCCCTTACTATTATAATATTAACCTCGCATATTGCAAGGCGGATATAACGAGCAAGTTTTGTGGTCTAAGAATAAATTCACAACGTGCATAATGAGCTAATAATATTTAAAAATGTATTTTTGTAGTTAATTTTATTATCAAACTACTTTATCGATCGTTATTTATTTAATTGTGTGTTCAGCTTAATCTTGTATTAAAATTATTTATATTTTTCAATCATATTCTTATTGTAATAATTTGTTTAATATTATTTGCAATTCTTTTTTTAGAATATCTACTTTAAAATATCCAATTTTATAATAACGAGCAAATTTAGTTTACTTGTTTCTTAGCAGGTTTGCATTGATTGTTTTTAATTAATATGCATTATAATACTAAACAATAACTACATTCACATTAGTTCATTTAAATGTTCATTTAAACTATTTTTTTATCTTTCAGTGTTTGGTCGACTTACAATATTTGACTGACTTCATTTATTCATATAATATATCAAATTTGTAAATACGTTCCATTTTATACTTGTGTTAATATAGACGTAGCTTTATTAATAAATTATCAAATACTTTTTTCTACTAATTCGTTGAAATGTGTATTGTTTCATATCTTATAATATCAACAAACATGTTGTTATCTAGAATTTCCCCGGTTGTACACATCTTGTTAGTTGATTCTTTTCACCTTGACTAATCTATGTATCACACTGTATTATACCCTTTGTTTTTTGCGTGTTTTACTTTACTTTATTATATTTTATTTATTTGTTTTCTACTTATTGATTAACATGTTAATTTATGTAACTTTTATTATGTAATGGTAGAAAATTTGTTAACCATTGTAAAGGCTGTGATGCATATTTTATTGTACACAATGCAAATTTTAATTTATAAAATTATTGAAAATGTGCACTTCTGTATTTTACATAATATTCTTTATAATACATGACAATATTGATTTTAATTTAATTTTTTTGTCATACGTTTTATAGTTCTGCTGAATTTGTTTAGCTTAACTTTTCTCACTTTTTCCAATATAAACTTTTCCTGTAGTACTATGTATGTTTATAATAGGTTTCTCTTTAAAATATATACCAACATGTTTGCTCGTGATGTACCAAACGTTTTAAAATAGGCGGGTTACTGTACCTTGTTTACCGTAATTTGATATTACGCAAATAAGTGATTTTTGATTATGCATAGATTGCATAGACGATACATTTTAATATAACATTTTCGACTATAGCAATATGCGGAGAATACACGTTATTTGTTACAAATTGAAATACTACTCTAACTTGATAAATTGGAAAATATCTTTTATCGATGTTATAAAAAACACCACTAAAAGTTAAAAGAATTATTTTAATGTTATTTCAAATATTATACAATATGCCTTATGTAAAATGTTGATTAAAAAGTTTGTCCGATAATCTTAAAAATATTTTTTTAACGTTATTATGTTATGAAAAAATTATACAGTATAACAACATTTTTATTGGACATCTGACGGCTTTAATTTTGTATAAAAATACTCAGTAAATGAATTACTCTTCATTAAAGTAAATTTATAATAAGGTACATTTGAAAATAAATAAGCTGAACCTGCAAGTGGAGATATAGCATTTGTCTGAATTTTCTACCCGCTTAAAATATATTTAATAATTTTTTGTAATTGCCATCTTTTTTAAATTTGATAAAAGTTTAAATGTATAACATCGATTTACTGATTAATTCTTTTTTATGAAACTGGATTATTTTTTGTTTAATTTTCTAGCTATTATCTGGCTTTCTTAATATTGACATTACAGTACATTTTTCTGGTGTTAATGTATAAAATATTTTCTTTAATTATTGCATTTCGTCGATATGAAGGTTTTATAATTAAAATAATTAGACATCGATTGCATAAAATCATATTTGCACAATTATGGCCGACAAAATAGTATATATATAACTGTCCAAATAGGCTATTGTTTAATACAAATATACTTTCAATTTCATAGATTGAAAACTGTATTGTAGAATATGATACCATTTATTTCAATACTAATTTTTTTACATGTTTTTATCATTTTACGTAGTAAATCTATTTTATATAAATAATTCACAAAAAATTCAATTACTGAGGTCACCCGACTCGCATAAAAAATATATATTGTCATAAATAATTTCAACTAAAAACTTTGTCTTGTATATATCTTAATATCCGTTTAAATTTTAAAATATTTCCTATATTAAAATTTGGTTTAAAAAGTTCGAAGACTTATTAAATTTATTATCTAACTTGAACGCTACTCATCTCTAAAATGATATGCCTACCAGCTTTATGTTTACGAAATAGTATTTTTCTCGTAAAATAGTTACATCCTATCTCCAACAGGAAGACTTTAAAATCGTATCTACCTATGAAGAGTTGAGAATGTTCTTCGGCGGCATACGTCACTATTATTTATGCTGTCCTATATTTAATTTATGGTATTACGTATGCTCAATAATTTATAGATTTATAATATTTCGCCAGGATAATATTGATACATTTAAGTCCTGCTTGTTCGTACATAATATATCACAACTTTTATTTCAACAAATATAGATACGAGTGCAAAGTGTAAAAGGTGCATCTTAAATTTTATACAGTATCAAAATATTTTAATGAGAATCTCACTCATGGTGTAATCTATAATAAAAATCGTTACATCAAATCAATGTTTGCAATCTATATATAATGCTTTTTGTAAAAGTGGAATTCACTCTTTTTGATGAAGTGTACTATACTGTATATTTGACATTTGTTTTTTCTATAGGTCATTTTGTCGTTAAAGTCCCCAAAGAAATTCTTTAATTTAGTAAAAAAAAATTATTACTTACAAAATGTAGCTACTGTTGGCTCTAATATGGACTGAACGACTGTAAGCAATCATTGTTATTCAATATATCTTCGGATTCCCAATAGTTTGCAATAATTATAAGTGCAAATCCGAAAATTCTGCTATTTGGTTCTATATACGGTGCAACCAATTTTATTTCATAGAAAATTTATAGATTTCCATTTATTAGGTTTGGTGCAGAGTTACAAAATGATCCAGAAAGGTGGAATACGCAAAGTGAAATACGTCTTAACGGATCGTCGTTCGCAGCTTATTTTGGTCGCTAACTAGTATACAGTCGAAGTACTAAAATTGACGGTGCCGTGAAAATTGTCTCACCATTCCATGCCTCCATGTAGTGTGTTAGTGTGTCTATTCTGCTATCCTCACAAAAGCACGTGATGCAGTCAATAATGTACACTGAACACTCTTCTACCAATTCCGTATCTGCCAGCAGTAAAACTGGGTTCAGATAATCTCGATGGGAACTATTATGTCGCAGAGTATATACCTACTGAAAGTCAATTAACTTCATACACGAAGAGAAAGAATGTTCGACATTGCACACGATTTCAAACACAAATTTTATTGAAAATGTCATTTGTTATATAGTAGAAGTGATACATTTTAATTATTTAGTGTGAAATGTTAAATAGCTTTTACGTCAAATTTTGATAATGAAATCTCAGACTTCATATGCAACAGGAATTGAATTCCCAATCAATTCAGGCTATTCTCAGGATGGTGCACATGCCCCACTTCTCCCCAGATTTATGCCACTCAGTCGATCCATAGACAATTTACACATGATCAATGACCGCACCAAACGTCTGCCAATGGTTAGCATTCGGTCGCCAGCAACTCAGCCTCAACAACGCTTTGTTATTCTGAACATGTCAAATCGACAAAATCAGACACCAACTCTGAGAGAGAACCTTTTTCATATACCTCCCCGATCTCAGAGCAATGTACCACTTATTCGAGTGTTAAATACACGCCAGCAGATCCTTCCTAGTCCCTTGGCGATGGTTAATTCTCCTGGACAGGGACGGGGAGCTAGAAGCACGGGAGGAATCCACATAATTCAGCCTAACCGCCGGATCAGCGTGAGCATGGAAGGGCAGAGCAGTGGCCAGCCAGTTATCCACCTCAATACCGATGGTCGTTTCAGGATTCGAATACCAAGTAACGGGTTGATCGAGCGGACTACCCCGCCAAACCGCTCCGTATACGAGAGATCGGCATCAGCACAGCCGGATTATTCGGAGCTGAGACAACCGGTTTGGAGTAGAGAAGCTCCAGATCGAATGACGTCGTCGTTAGATTTGGAGGATAGGATGTGGATGTCGGAGAGCAACAATTCATTAACTCCGCCGTCTTTCTCGCCTCATATCTACGGAGTTAGAACTAATTTAGTGCCAGTGTTTCACACATCAGAACTTAGCATAAATGTTAATGGGAAAAATGAAAGTAAGAGCAGTTAACTGATCTATATACTGCAATTTTATAATTTAATATGTCTATATAACTTTATAGCATTATAGTCAGTTAGCTGCGATTGCATATAAGTCATTAATTACATGAATCTTATTGAAAAAGCAAACAAAAAATATTAAATGTTAAGATAAAAAAATCAATAAAAAATTAATAGGTCTTAATATTAAGTGACAAATATATTCTCAAATTTTTACAAAAATATAATAATACTTATTAATATAATTATTTTAACCCATACTTTGTATCCATTACTAAAGGAGTTATTTCAAGTGAAAATTAAATTATATGATTTACACAAAACATGTTCAAGATTTATTTGAATATTATTAAATATTATTATTGATCTAACTATTCTCTGGAGATCTACTATTTATTATCCGTAGATTCTGAGCGTTCATTCTACTGAAATTAAAGTATCTGGGGATGAAATGGGTGTTATTATACTTAAATCCTTCAAGCTTTCGGCTTTCGGGATTTAAAAACATGCACCCTAAAATGCATAGATTAATTATCGCATACTTAATAATATAATGTGTCTTTTACTTTCAACTTTATATTGTTGTATTAAATATTAAATTAATAAATTATTATATTATAATTTAATATTAATAATAATATTTAATAATAATAATTATTTAATTATTTAATATATAATAATATATTTATATATAATAATTATTTAATAATAATAATTAATAATATTAATTTAATATTATAAATATTAAATTAATATATTTAGTTGTATTAAAATCCATTTAAGTCGCTTTTTTATTTTCCCCTATATTTATTTAAAAAATTAATTCATTTATTAACAGTAATTTCAAAATTTACTAAATTAGTTTCTAACAAAATTAATGTACATTGATAGTATTTTTCTTCAAATTACATTTCAATAAAATGAAATTATTGATATAATAAACACATTTTTTTATTTAAAAAAGTATCAGTTAAGTTTAAATAAAAACATTTATGTTATTTTTCTTTTGCTTTTTACAAAAATGGCAGCATTATTAACTAAACATAACTGATCATAACTGAACATAATAACAATAGCTTGTGTATTAGTTAGTTGTAAGTATACCAATATTTATAATACTGATAATACGAATAATATAACATAGACATTTTGGTGCATGTATGTTATCAGGAGATCCACCCTCACCAGCAATTCTTCACAGTCCTATTCTGAGTAAGGAGAAGGGATACGACAGGAGATCCAATAGGTCTCCTGTAGATACACTAGAAGATCAGAGTGGCTCTTATTATATTTCTACATGGGGATCAAGCACTTCCTTGGTGAGTATCGCTAAAGGTTCAAATCATATACATATATATATATATATATATATATATATAGCCTATATTTTTAATATCGTGATGCAACTTAGATGGGTTTATATTCGTTTTTAGTTGCTCTGAAGTATTGACTTGTCGTTATACGACTCGACTATTTCTTTGTAATAATTGTGGAATAATTGGTTGGTTGTTACGACACTTTGTTTGTAATCATTATTGTAATTAACTATTGATTTGCTGTTACGACATTTTGTTCGTAACATAGAGATATAATAGTTGTATTATAATAAGACAATAATTAATAAATTAATTAATAATAAATAAAAAATAATTAATAATAAAAAATAATAAAGTTCATTAATATTGATAAACAATTATATATCTATGGTCCGTAATAATTGTTAACTATTGGTTGGTTGTTACGACACTTTCTTTGTAATCATTATCCTTGTGAACTATTGATTAGTCGTTACGACACTTTGTTTGTAATTGTCCCTGAATTTTGATTGGTTATGACACTTTGTAATTGTGGTGAACTAGTGATTTATCGTTACAACTCTTCATTTGTATTTGTTGAACAATTTTACCTACGACATTTTGTTCATAAGTTATAAAACATTGTTTTTTTATGAAATACTTTTGTTATTGGTGAACGATATTTTACGATTATTATATCTTTTGCATTATAAATTTGCAAAAGTGTATAAAATTTATTTAGATTTTATTTATATCTGCCATGTGTTTTTATCGTGTGTTAATTATAGTGTGTTCGACAAATTTTACTAAAAATCTAAAAATTGCCTTAATATAACACAGATCTCTTATAAATTTGGCTCAAAAGATAACATCATTAGATATAATGGTCAATATTTTTGTACTATTTTTAAACATTTTGAATACCATCTTCAAAGTAAAATCCTAACGGATTTCTTTTTAAAATATCCCCCATTGATGTTTCACTACTTCTAGATAATATGGAAGATAATTGAAAAACATGTTTCTTAGTGGCCTTTGCGACGTTCACTCGGCAAACATCTTTGTTCTGCTGGTGCGTGTATAGCGAAAATGTGTTCAAACAATGAAAATGACTTCTGTTATATGTTCGTCAGATATATATTTTGATTTAAAAATTGACAATAAAACCATTATAAAATTAAGTCGAATCATTCCAAATAAAACTGGCATTTTGGGATTAATTCCACTGGACATCACTACAATCATCCAAAACTAATATATTTTTCATACATTTTGGATGTTTTAAAAAATTAATCATTCAAAGGTGACTGTATCTGTATCTGCTGAATATATGTACCTATATAATACTTGAAAATTATTTCTTATTGAAAGGGGTTCTCTTGAAGGAGAGTCTCCAAGTCGTCCTATTATGGGACTGTAAAATGAAATTTCATTGAAGGGAAATATTACGATTTAAAAACGGTCTCAAAATTATTTTTGAAGTATTCCAGATAGTAGATCTGTCTAAGAAAATTTAACACATAGACCACATAACACTATTTTGCATGTAACACATTTTAAACTACAACCGATATGATAATTCAGTATCATTCAAATTATCTCTACGATCTTAGTAATTAATTAATTTCTTATAGGCATTTATTTTAATAAAATGTGCATATGGATTTTATTCAAGAGTGTTTTCAAAAAAATTCAAAGTGATGTATGGTTAGAGCTTAGCAATCTATTAAGTTATTTAGTATACAAAGGATTATTCATTAACATTATTTATTTAATTTATTGTAATTTATCTTTAACGTATTTATAAATTTTCAGAACAAAATCAAAGCCGACAATTATGTTAGCAAAGGTAATACTTATCCAACAAGATTTCGCCGACACTCGGCAGTGGAAGCCCTGTCTCCTCAAACCCCTTTCCCACCTCCGGGCTGTCAGGAAATCTTTGATTCCAATTCTCCTGCGACTTCTTCCCGGCCGTCGCATTTAGCTACACTCTCCACTGCAATGGCTCCAAAGTCGCCCACAAACTTTCGAAGCAGCCTATCAGCGATGGAGTTGAGCCCTCCGCAACAAAGTGCCTTATTAGTGGCGGCTGACTCCGAATTCGATTATTCCACCGCTTCCACAGAGCTTACAAATGTTTCCTCCCTTGAAGACAAGTATGACACGGTGTGTGACACACTTATCTGTAACTATGGTGACACGGACGTTCCTACGTGTAGTTCCCTTGGCGTTGATGACTTTGATGTTGACGATTTGGTATCGGAACTTAGCGACAGTGACCAGAGTGAGGTAGGAGGGCAGTTTCTTTTATGCTTATATTTTAAATTTGATTAAAATGTGTAAAAATTATGGCATAAAATTAATATTTAAAAAATAATCATAATTCCTAAAAGAAACACAAGCCTAAATTTAATAATTTTTTGTATTTAGATATTCTTCTATTGTATAATAAGCTATAATTGTGAAATATTTTCATGAAACAATTAATATTTAAATTTAACCTTTAAAAGGAAACGTATAAGCTGTGAATAGTATCTTTCATTTATAGAAATTATCAGAACTAAGCAATTATATATAATATATGTATAATCAATTTATAAATATTAATGGAGAGTTTGCTATTTCATAATGTAAATCATCTTTACTTTTTTCTTTAAAAAGTATGAAATTTAAAACACACCCTTATAATATGTCACTCGGTGACGGGGCTGTATTTTATTATCTTGTTTATTGTATAATTATATTTTATATTTTTAATGTAATTTTTCGTTTCATTTCATTATAATTTAAATATTACATTTAAAATTAGATTGCTGTCATTGCGAGTATGAAGTCTTAAATGCGTATAAAGTATAACATTACAAAGCGCCTGTACTTATTATATACTTATACCAAAGGTAACGTTAATCAACTAAATAATACTGACATCAATATATAAATATTTGACAACTTCGATATATATATTTTTTAATTGGAAAAAGATGTTTGTTGCATAATTGTAGATAATGTATTATACTACTTAGTTTCCATCTGAGTGGTTTTTAGATAAATATTTTTATAACTTTTTTTCTACTATGTCTTCATTTTAGTGTAAACGTTTTGATAATTTAATGACTTTTAAAAATTATTTTCTTAAAAAAAATTTTTTTTAATTATTTTTTAAATTATTTACATACATTAATATTAATTATATATATTTAGTTTTACAAATCGAATGGGCCCCAAAAATAATATTGATTGCGACCCAAGATGTCGAATGCCATTCGATTGGGCCCCACAAAAAACGGGGGACCTGTTCGACACATTTGGGACTAATAGACAAATATATATGTATAAATGGAGCGCATTCAACATATTGGGTCGCATTATATATAAAAAATAAATACAGTAGCTATATATAACTTTTTTATATTTTCAGTTTGGTACTTACGACTTTAGTACACTAGATTCTGACTATATGGCCTGGATGAAAATCAAAGTAAAAGAAGTTCGCGTTAGTGTCAATTCTTCGAAACAATTTCAAGATCTGCCAAACGATGAAATCATGCGACGATTAGATATCTACAATGGAAACAAGCAGAACCTGTCGATGACATTTGTAAGTCGAAATCGGGAACAATTAATAAATTTGAAACTTTTTTATCTAATGCAGACATTTTCTGCAAAAATATTAAAGTAGCGATTTGAGAAATAAATATACACTTTTAAAACTAATTTCAATCTTAGTGACCGATAATAATAATAATATTGATATAATAAAAATAAACTAACAATCCAGTTAGATCAATAAAATTAAAGATTTAAAATCAATGTTAGTTTGCTATTTATCTCATCAAATAAATATTCTCTTCCACCAAGCATCGATTCAAACTGTAGTTGGTTAGCTCTACATTAAATAAACTATAATAATAAAAATAATTATTAATCATTGTAATACAATTATTCGCATCAATACAGAACGAGAAAACGAAACAGCTATCATGTTCGGTTCGAGTCTTCATCAATCTCATCAAACCGGTGAAGATGTCCCTGAAGAGTGGTCACAACAAGGCGGCTCTACCCACTGGATTCACCACTTTGCTGCTACCGAGGGGGACATCCAAGCTGCTTCACATCACCGAGTAAGAACCACTGCTTAGAATTCATACAAAGAGGCATATTTATTATATTATGCACATTTTATCACGAAATGTAAAAGTTTATCAATAAAGTAATTAAATACTTCAAAAAATGTTCACATATTACATAACAAAGAATTTGGCATTTTACCCCACCTCCCCACCTTTATAACGCGAAATAAGGAAATACAAAACCACCCAGCCTAGTGTTATATAACACTTAGAATTTTAAATCACATAAACCATTTTTTTCTTTACATTTATAATAAATAAATAAATTTTTATTTTCACTGATTTTATATTGAAGTTTTTTAAGCCTATTTTTGGCTATTATTTATTAGTCAGTTCTATTTTGGTGCACTCGGATTACTCTTGGGATTTAACAATTACGACATTTTGCATAGTGCCTAAATTCAATCAGGTGTCACCCTAATCTTAAGTTTTAAATATAACTATTTATTGCATTAATAAAATAATTGAAATATCACTTTTCATTAAATTTGATTTATATATTTCTCATATATAAGTATTAAATAATTTAAATAAATACCTAATTTTCCATATAGTTATGTATCCGTTGAGGAGCCCACATCTGTACGCGGTGCATGGTTAAGTAAGAGTACGTTAATAGTATATATATATATATATATATATATATATATATATATCTATATATATAAATTTAGTTATATCACTCTTAGTAGAAA
>JAUZND010091906.1:0-14940 GCA_034780555.1 Coelogynopora nodosa | reverse complement strand
CAACAGCCAGTGCTTTTAATTGACTTTACTGATATATCTTACTTATGCTGTTACAGGAAACCTACCGCTATCTATGTAATCTGCATGTAAAAATAGATAACTCATTAAAATGACTCTTAAATTAAATGTAAATTTCTACGAATTGTCATTGTATTATATACAGTTACCATGAGAAAGAAGACGCATATAATTTATCAGATTCAATGCAATGTACTTGTTGCAATTAAATATAATATTGGCAGTACCATTAGAAAATTATATTACTGAATACGAGAACACTTAATGACATCAATAGTTTCATCTTTCATCATCACAGAATATGTAAGGCAAAATGTATAACACCTATTAATTATCAAAAAAGACAAAGACTGCTCTCAACTAAGATTCAGAGAATCAATATTGATTCAATTGAAAAACCTGTAATCAATAGCAACATTAAATGTGATATTCTAAATTTAAATTAATTTATTGACAATCGATTAATTTTCATACATGTCATTCAAATATTCGATTTAAATATGTAGTTCATTTGTTTATAAATATTTTATATCTTTGAAAATAGTGTTGTTCACAGAAATTGTTGATAAATTATATATTATTGATGCAGTTTATTGGCTTTAAATTGTACAACATTTATAAATACATTGTAAACAACACTATATTGTCAAACACACTTTTTTTACGTTATGAAAGTGTTAAATGCAATAAAAACAATTAAATAGAATTAGACAAGTAAATATATATATATATATTTAATCTAAACAACCCATTTTATCATTCTTTGCATTGAAAGAAATAATGCAATAAATAATAATAAATCGAAATTGATATCAATTATAGTTTCGATCTCGAGCATTCGAAAGAATAATTATTTTGATTATTTGATAATTTTATTTATATAGTATATATTGTTAAAAATCAGGTATTGATAATTCAGTAATTTAATATTGGTAAGAATTGATTTCAAGAGGCTTGAGCTAGAAGCTGTGGATTGTATTTCAATCGCCGATTTAATTTTTCAATCAATTAGTTTTTTTTAATTAAAACACATTTTAAAACAAACTTCGCGAAGTTTAATTAATTTTAGATTATTGATTATTAAACTCTTAACTTAAAATTAATCAAAACTGACTTTTACCAAGAATTAGATATCATATTAGATGCCTATGTTAATGATAAGTCTATTGATTATTGTGCACCAAGTCACTAGTAACTGTGTATTACCACGAATTTGGAGAGGTCTCTATAGGGGAACCATAACTACACAGAATCTGATCCAGTCTGAAATTAACAAAACATACCCCGCATATATAGAGTATGAGGGAGTCATGTATTTTGATGGTGTTAACGCTCAGCAAATGAACCAGTTGAACAAGGTCACTGAATTTGTACTCAATGGCCCCGGAAGCAAATTTTACCGTAAATCAATTCAAACGTTCCAATATGGATCTCAACCGATTTATTATACACGCAATGAAACAAAAATTACACATTGGGTTTCATACATAGACAATAATCATACAACATGTCATATGGATTATATCAGTCCACTAATTGTAAATCTAAATTTTCCATACTTTCAAGTGAACAAGCAGCTTAGAGAACAAGTACGTCGCAACGCAGAAAAAACAATAATTAGCTTTGAAGAGTTTAATTTAAATAGCAGTGTTCACATCACTTGGACTATGTACTTAACTGGAAATCTGTGTGTGCCCTACAGATACTCACTTGTGTATTATAATCTAACTGATAACAAAATGGCAATTATACAAAATTACATTTTTTATAACATAAAGTTGGACGTGCCACACATTCTAAAAATGCTGGTATTACACAAAATTTGTCCGAATGACACTATGTCCTCAGATTTTATAACCGAAAATACTACTCAGTCATATGAATATTTAAACTTTGAATCAAAAGGTTCCATTTTGAACGTTGATATTAGTTGGTTGATATTTACATTTATCATTAGATATATAGTAACTATGTGAATGACTACAATTAGGACACAATGTATATATTATTGAAGTTGAAATGATGTACATCATAAATTTGTATTTATAAAATTATGTAACTTATATTGTTGATAAAAAATATAAAATTGGTACACTTATGCAAAAATATTTTAGTTTTTATTTTTTATATTATCAAGTCACGATTCATAAACAAGTAAGCAACTGCATTTATTGTTAGTACATTTAATTTATTAAATTAACGTTCCAAGAATCTATAAAATGTTTCCGTGTATGCATTTTTGAGGTAAATATTTTAAGTAACGATTATTTCTGTGTCAATATAAAAAATCTATGATAATCTATTAATTTAGTTCATAAACAGACATTATACACATATATTAATTTTAAAATAATTCAGCCACACTCATCTACACATTCAATTATTTTAGCGATAATGACCACAACTAAATAATAGAAAAATATTGCACTAAAACATTCATTATATGTGATTGAATACAATTAAAACAGTTTAGATATAATACAAAATTTATGAAAATTAATTATATAACGAAAAGGGTGAAAATATAAAGATAAATACAAATTTGTTTTCAAATATTAAATTAATTAATTAAATTTATGTATTAATTAATTAATTAGAAATTAACTTAAAATTAAAAAATCAGCATATTTAATAAACATATATTTTATGAATTATTTGTTATATTTTATGAAATTTGTAACTCGTAATATTATTCATTTTATCTTTACTGAAAACCATGTTTTATTTTTGCCCTTTCGTAGACTATTCTAAGCGAGAGGAGGTAATCATCTCCAAGCATATTTTAACAGATACTCAAAAACTATAGAAGCTATCAAAATAACCGTTTGAGACAGTCAATTCTTTTTGTGTTTTTTTTAGTAATAAGGATAATTATTGATGTGACCCTTTTATATAACAAAGTAATTGATTTAAAAAATAGTCATGTGTTATTAATTATATTCGAAATGATAAATAAAAGTTATATTATATATACATAGAATAATGGTATGAAAATTTAGATATCAGTCCGATCCTGTTTATTATTATTTCATTATTGATAATTGGTTTTCATTATATTAATAATAGTTTAATTAATCGGATAACTATGAGTTTTGATTTTTTCAGTTGTTTTTGCATTTTATTTTGTTGATTTTGTTTATTTTGTTTTGCATTACTTTGCATTTAATTGTATTATTGTGTGCTTATCTGTCTGCATAGCATTATTTGAATATATTCACTGTATCACGTATTCTAATTTTATGCATTATTTACATAGAAATATCCGACAATCACTTACACATAGCTATATTTACCTGACGTTTATCGATAATTACTGCCTTTAAATTATTTGTTTGATTGCTTAACCATCTTAATTTTGTAGCAGACGAAGGTTTCACAAATGTTCTATATTATAAAAATGTTGTACCCAAAACATGTTTACTTATTTTTTTGTTATTATATTATAATTATATTTTGGGGTCTGGGTGTTCTAAATGATTGTTATGCCTAGTTTGAAAAGGTGCAAATATTTGGGTATAAATTCTACGCGTAATTCATTGTAGATGCCTCAGAATATAGTTTTGTTTTTATGTGTATCTGAATAGTATCCTGACTTCTTCCAAAGAGCAGTTAACGTTTATAAAATAAATTAGTTGTACATCTGATCCTAGATAAAGATGCTACATATTTAATTCGATTTATGTACCATTACCTTTGAACAGCCATCTGAAGACATCTGAAAATCTTTTGAATGTCTTCTAAGAGTGTGTTAAATGTGCAATAAGTTCAAATTAGTACATTATAAGTAAGAATATTATATACGTATTCAAAGTTACACATTTCACTTAAGAACATTTCTTATGAAATGGTCACGAAGAAAATATCGCGGAGGTCTATAAGGTTTCAAAATGTTAAACACTTTACGAAAAGTATTTATATTGTGTTGGTTTGCAATTTTACTTTGCGCATAGATTTAAACATGTCTTGTTGGTGCACCGGAGACGACTGATTTAATGCCAAAATCAGCTTGTAATATTCGCGCCAACACTTAACCTAAAATTCAAGCTTGTAGGCTCAAGTAGAAAAAACATCTTAGGGGGGGGGGGCTTGTTAGTAAACCAACCTTGACAACGGCCCATATTTTTAGGTTTGAAAATAATAATGCACCGAAATGTTCCGAATAAGTTAGGATGACACTTTCCCTTTAAATCAAGGCACATAGTGATCAAATGACTTGCAAAAATATTGACCCGCTATTTGCTAGAGTTGTCATTAAATAGAACTATATAAATTATCATTATAAATAAAGTTCTGTATTTTTTGTTTTGATCATCACTATAATATGAATATAATAATAATATATGAATATTTTATAATAAAATACATATAACAAATAACGGAATGTAAATAATAAGCGTATCAAAGTGTAAGCAAAAGTCCCACTGCACGATCAATATGAATCCATAAAAATATATATTTATTTAAACGGTTTACATAATTTTTTTTTCTCTAATGTTAAATATATAAATAAGCTATATTTTAACAGTCCTTGGATATTGGGGTGAAGGGAGAGGGGAATTTCACTATTTTATGTAGAGATCTCTGATTTAAGAAATTTTTTGAAAATACGACCTCCACCCAAGTTAGATAATTTCGAGAAAACCACATAGTCTAAACTTGAAATTTGACATAATGGTTGATTTTTATGTAAAATTTAGAGATTAAACATAGGTATAACAATGATTGTTAATTTCTTTTAAAGTAGCTTCATGAAGATTCGACAAAATCAGACTCTCCAGACTGACTCTGATAAAGCTTCAGAAGAACACCTTTGGCAGAAATTGGAAATTAAATTATTTTGTGCATTATTTATGTTACAGAATATTAATCAACCTTCTTTTCGTCATGGAATATTATATTTGGTTGTCTGAAATGACGTCAAGATGACAGTTGTAAATATGTACATAATTACAAAGTTGGAGGTAGAATCGAAGTGTTAATGAGTTCAACTATACACCATGTCAACTTTAACCGGAATACGTCCACTAAAGTTTTCATGGTCATTAAAATATTTTTTCTTAAAATCAATATAGTAAATTTATATGAAGCCATCTTTATATACTGAATACCTTTTCGTTTTACTCTATAACATAACAGTCAAAAGACGTTCGCCTAAAAGAATGTAGCCTACTTCAAGATAGCAGACAAGACGTCCAAAATCCCTTCAAAAGATATTTGGTACATTTTAATCATAAAATCTATATAACACATAGTCTACAATTATTGTAAATTTTGGAATTTATTTCAAGTTTCCACTATATTTGGAAGCAGTTAATTAAACCTTAGGAGAGCATTTTGAAAAAGTCTTTCAAAACTTGAGATTTTGATGAGAAGATGGGTCCTGAACAAACGGTGAGTGTAGGAAAAAGAAGAAAAAAAATAGGGGAGGGGAAAAAAGGGGATAGGGGAGGAAAATTGAGGGGAGGTGGGTTCAAAGTGAAACTTACCCCCTGTAAAAAACTGCAGGGCAGGTTTGGTACTGAAGATTTTTTAAATAATTCGATATTGCAGTAATTATAATAATTAATGTATTAAAAAAATTAAAATCTTGCATATTAAATTACAATTATTGATTAACAATGACCTACATATTTTATTCTAAGTGAAAGTAACTCACATTTTCATACAGGTACTGGGGCATTTGTGTCGTCTTGCCAGAGCCAGTCTCCCCCTCCACAATAATGACCTGATGGCTCTTCATCGAGTTCAGTAGAGTAGATCGGAACGGATAGATGGGAAGTGTCTTGCGCACATCCTGCAGTGAAAGCATCTCCATCTGAGCTGCACTCAATTTGGGAGCAGTGTCCTCCCCTTCTACCTTGTCGCTACCGGGGTTGGTAAACACTTTGACAAAATCGATCTCTTCATCCAGGACAAATTCGAACTCTTCCTAAAAAAGGAATGATATCAACAAAATAAAGCTAAACAATAGTTAACATGGTTTATGGAGAAATTACAAAACTATTTTACCTGCTTTTATCAAATGTCTAAAAGACATAATTAACTGATTATATCAGTATTATATATTAAACTAAAAATTAATATCACTTAAAATTCGTAACAATCATACATACACAATATGCTAAATTAAAAATAAAGAAAAATTTCATAAAACTAGAAATATAATATTGTATTGTAAAAATGCAAATTTTGTAATGTAAAAGTCATTCAAATGCGTTCTATTTCTTGATTATTTGATATATCATGTACAGTGAAATATCATGTACAGTAGATTTCAATGCAACTTGAAGATTCTAAACTAAAATATAGTACGAAACATATTTTGCCATGCAACTAAAAATATTTCTCAAGCACATTTAATAATATTTCAAATTCCCCAGACATGGAATTTCATTTTATAATCCAAGAAATGTTCAGGTTTACAAGACTATTATAAACTTTGCGATAAAAGAGACTATAACATTTATTAATCAACAACGATCACCTCATAAATTCTGTGACAAATAAATGGCCCACTCAGCTTGATTGAATTGGGGTTTGCTGCTCGAGCTCAATATCGAAATCGTCTAGATGCAGAGAAAGTGAGAAAGAAACGCGAAGATGATGATCGAAAATTGGCAGAAAAGAAAGAAAGATTGCAGAATATGACTAAAGAGGATTCAGTTCGGAAGTCGGCATTGCGAAAGTTGAGAGAAGAGGAGGCAACTGTGGAAGAAAAAAGAAAGAAGCAGCTTCCAAAACGCTTGAAGCAGAGAGACGCCTTCAAAAAGCTCTTCCAGATTTACAAGATGCTCACAAGCTGCAAGAAAAGGCAACCATGGATGGATGTTTTATATCCACAAACTTTAAATATTATTATTGTGTATTTAATTTACATTTTCAGCATCGAGAAGAAAGCATTGGAGCATGCTCTAATGAAAACAGCTGAAGAAGCCAAAGAAATGAACTGAAAATTGTGTTTTTTAGATTGTCAACTCTACCCAAAGTCCTGAAATAGAAATAATTTTCATTGAAAGACAATCCACCAACTCATTTTACTATATAAATTCTCACATTTGCTATATAGCTATTATCTACCAGTATATCTAGTATTTTTGTAATAAATTGTTCCAAGCTTTATTTTCAACCACCTGCGTTTTTCTTATTAAATTGAACCACACCAGCACTGCTTGGCTAATTAGGTATATATAATAATAATAGAGGAGTAATGTACATAGTTTATCACTATTAATTTCTGGACTTGAAATACATTATTCACCAATTGCTGTTGCATATGGACACCATTTCCACAAGTTCCTCTATACCTAGCATTTATAGAAAAATCCAAATCAGGAACAAGATCATTAGGTAGTAACTAAATGTTTTGGCGAATTGCAATATTATTAGGCAAACACAAATGATTATGATCTGAGAACATTTTCAGGGAGCAAAATTGATAGGTTTTGTTAAACAGCTGAAGTGAGATTTTAACACACTATTACACTGCTCAATAGACGATCTTGCTTTTTTGAGGGCAACATTGTAATGAGCCTGATGTTAATCAGCAGAATTATCAAAAGGTGTCATCAAATGATAAGCCGAATCTCCTATTAACCAATAGTTATCCATGTCATTGATATTTTGCAACATTTTTGAATACTGTAACATAAAAGAATTGTGGGTGCTCCCTGGCCATCTTGCAGACATTTCAAATATTTTGAGATCAAAATAAATATTATGGTTCTGGTATGCAGTGAGGGTCAGCATCAGAATCGTCTTGATCCTCGTCAGCATTGATTGTGGCATTAATTTCTGAAATTAACTAAATTATATAAATAATTGGAATTAATAAATAGTTAATAATAGTTTAACAAAACGTTTATGCAACACCATCTGTATTTAATGTATACTAAGCCCAAAATTAAAGGTATATAAATTACAATTGTGAAAAATATAACTCGCCTAATTTGATTCAGAGCCGCTTCCACCACTCTAGAAAATAGAATATGTATAGTAAATTTTCTATTTTTATGAGCATGATTATTTTGAGACCTTTTATAAGACAAAATCAAAAACATATATTTTTTAAATATAAGGTTATAAATTGTTATTACTAAAAAAGGATATATTATGATTCACTTTGAAAATCCTACTGGATAATGATACAAAAAATAAATGTAAAGAGTAGCTAACAGCATTAAAAATAGTCCTTTATGCATTAATTATTTATAGAAAACATTTCAAAATGTCACCCTGTAAATAATATGTCCCTTCGTTTTTAGATTTAGTAACAACCAATATGACTTATAGATTTAAAGATTAAGAAGTTGTTTTTAAAGGGAAATACACTTGTTAGTTGAGAGTGTTATATATTTAACTGCAACATAAAATGGTTTTTGTGTCAGGGTGCGCCTTCAAATTTGAATTAACCAGTACTTAGAAATTAAAGATTTATCGATTTGAAAACAGTTTTATAACACTACCATGAGAAAAAATAACTATTGGCCACCCACCAGAAGAATGTGTAAAACATCTCAGTTTCATCTACTAAACCGGCTGCATTGTGTCGCCAAATGATGGTAAAGAGGAAAAACAAGTATATTAAGGGAGATACAGTTGGTTACCAAAATTGTATTTACAACTGAAACAGCAACGGTTTTAGTCTAGGTAATGTAACTAGAAGATACACTACTTGGGCTAAAATATAATGTTCAGACACAGCAGTTACAATGATTTGATAAAAGTACACCTTGTGTTTATCCATAAATATTTAGATACAACAGTTAGTCAGAAATGAGCATCTAAATTTACATTATTTTTTAAAAGTAGCTTGTAAAAATCGTAAATTTTTATATACTTTAGTTACTTAAAAAAGACACGAATTATACTCATAGGGTGGGTTGCTTGTCTCGTTGGTACCAACACCAAAGCAAGCATTGGTCACCAACACATAGGTTGCTCGCCTTGTTGGTGATCACCAATGGGTCTTCATGAATGAAGCGGTGTGTAGTAGAATCTGATTGGCTGTCTTTTTTCACTGTCTTTATTATAGCTGTACAGTACGCTATTGTGTAATCCTTTCCTGTCAGCATTAAATAAATATTTTCGATAATGAAGGAATACGGTCTTATTTAAACCCACAGTCTAGGTTTAAATAAGACTGTATTGACATTATCTATTGATTTAATCAATAATTGAAATATTAAAAAAAATCAGACCATAATTGTTTAATCATTATTTCAAATACAATGTCTGACGCGGTGACAGCAATTATGTCCGATTTTTTTCCGGCAGAGTTTGCAAAATTTGAATTTTTAAACAAATACTTTAGCCTAAATCAGTAGATAATATAGGATACATATAAATAATGGGAAATTGTTAAGAAATGAAATACACCTGATATGTCATGTAAATAATGTCAGTAAAACATGTGAGTAGTTATTGTACAATTTGATAACAACTGATTACAGCTGGAGCGGAGGCAGTGCTGTGCTCAACATTCACCCAGACACAAGACAGACCTACTGAGTAGTTGTATGCAGATAACATGCTTTTTCTTTGTAGTGTGGTCCCTTACTAAATACATATAGGTCTGCAAAACACATACTGACTGTTTAAAATGTTGCATAGAGTGTGTTTATTCACTCCTAAACTTCTAATGTAGAACTCCCATTAGACCAGATAACCCAAAGTACCTAAAGGCCAAACCTTCCTCACTTAAAATGATTATACATGCAGTATTGAGTCCTTCTGAACTTAATCAGACATTCATTCACTACTAAATATCTGAAATATATATAGTCATTTTTTTCAATTCAGGTCCAGTTACATTGACCCATCATCTTGTATGTCTTTCAGGCAGATAGAATAGATAATTTGGTGTCCCATTTGGTTCATGCACTCAATGACGTCATGCACAACACAAGTCATCAGACAAAAGAATATATATTAATAAGTTGATAGACATTTATATGTGGAGAAAACCCAACATCTTTACAACAATCTGAAGGGAGCTGGATGAGTACAATTTCTCCATGAAACGTGTGACAATTTTAAAATTTTAACCTTTACAACTGTATTGGGCATACTCTAAAACGGACCAATGACAGATAAACTCAATTAGAAATCAAGTTTGCGTCCCAATAATTGGGATACCTGACTGCATGGCAAATTATATTATGCATATCTTTTTTAGCTTATCCATATATGCAAACATATTAAGCATACAATGTATGCATTATAATCTACTTATTACATCATATAACAAGTTTAACTAATGTTTTATTTTGAATCAATGTTAAAATATTTTTGTGCATATTTGACTTCAATTATTTATTTATTTTATCCAATGGATTAGATACTTGACATTTTCTATTGTCAATGTCTTAAATATCACTGTGTCAAAGTGAGATATTTATTTTTTCTGTGGTCTTATTATTTAATACAGTTTATACACATTTATTAAAACGCCCACATATGCTGTAAACTTAAAATCAACGAGTAATGAGTTTTTATGCTACATCAAAATTGTTGTTGACAATGTTGTATTAATTAATTTGATTAAAGTGAATTGGATAATGATTTAGTGGTGATACATGTACACCAAGATTGCATATACTGAATACAAAGAATTCAGGTTCTGATAAAATTAATTTTATTCTAAAACCACATTATTTAGTAATAAAATGAGGTGTAAATTACTACATTTATTACTTTACTTTGTGGTTTTACCTTGAAAAGTTAAAACAATTTTTTTTGTAATCAGCGTCAACAGAATATTTTTTCGTCACCAAACTTGCTGTTGAGAAACACCCACAATTTCTTCTATATTTGTATATTTTAAACAATAAATAAAACAACTCAATGTTAAAAAAAAGAATCTAAATACAGATATTGTTTATGTTATCTATAATTTAATGTTATTTATATATTTTTCAAGCGTGACTGCGTTTGATAGTATTTCCTCTCCTACAGTAAGAAACCTTGAAAACGACAATTATATATAGTTAAGAACTCATAATAAATGTTAACAGTGTTTTCACATAATTGTTATCTGTATTGCTGTAATTAAGCATTTGAAATATGAATGTTAAAAATTAGACAGAATGAGAAGAGATAAACTAAACATGTTAATTTGTCGAGGTATAGTGGGTAGACGGTTCGACTCATAAGTGGGAGGTACGGAATTCAAATCCTCAATCTGATTTGTTCACTCACAGAATAGTCCTGCGCTTTTCATATTGCTTCCACTATTAGGTTATTCCACACATAAAAAATACATTATTTTAATTTTAAATGTTCATTTCGATAGATTTAATGCCTGGTAATCTACCACAACAAATGAGTTCATTACTAAATTCGAATATATATCGAATACAGTAAACTGGAATGGTCTTTACTGGGACTAGAGTTTTAATTCTATTGTAGTTAAATTACTTTAATTCTCGTGTCCAATCCCTCAATTCCAGAGGAACAAGACATGGGCAACACGCCAGGATCTGGGAAACGACGCGGCTCAGATGACACCGACCTCTCCTACACCGGTTCTATGAGTACACCAACTATTCCACCGAGAAAGAAACTGATTGTACAGCCGTCTCAGGTAATTTGGCTATTGTGTAGCGTCGTTCATTACCTAGGCTTGTACAGTTATTCTTAGATAGTTTGTCTTGTGGTTTGCATTGTAACTAATTTGTGTTAGCCTATCCCTCAGCTACACTTCCTAGCGTTGAGTACGCCCCAATGTGCGAGTGGAGAGTTACAAGACTACATTTACACATTCTTTCATTTAATCGGGGTTATTTCGTTAGATGTTCCGACGAAGTGTTGTATTACCCCTCGACTTATAGATTTCAAGAGAACGTACGCATAGGTAGGAGCATGTAAAAATAGGTGCGCCACTTTTGTGTTTATACCTCATGCTTGTGCACCGGTTAACTCAACTGTCTGTAGGCCTTTTCTAATACATGTGCCTGCAATTCCGACACTACTTTGTTTACACTATTTCCTTGGCTTATTAGAAAGCACGATATAATCAATTTCTTTGTCAAAATATTCACTAACAAATGATAATTTTGATAATTGTACTTGCCCGATCATCGTTTGTCGAATTAACATTAAATGATGAATCAAGATTGTTGTCAAAGGATCTTGAACTTGTTCTTATATTTTAAGGACAAACAGTCTCTCACATCAATAAATCATTCGTCACTGTGTAAAGAAAGCATGACCCTCTTTTTTTTGTTCCAATTTAAACTAGGTTTACAACCTTTGTTGAAAACGTTTCCTTAATTTTCATTATTATTATTCTACATCATTTGTCGTTTCTAGTTAACTGAGTTTATGTCGTCTTCAAATCTTTTATCTCACGCGTGCGCACTGCACTCTCTTTCGCTGTCAACTCCCAACGAAACAAACGACAGCATCAACGAGACCCCTTTGTTTGAATATTCATTTCTATAATCGACAATGTCAATGTAACAATCTAAGTGAACATTACAAGGAATTATTTGGAAAATGTTTATCAAAAAGCGGTCACTTTTACACCTAAAATCATAATGAATTCGTGTTATAATAATTTTAAATTGATGACATAAGTCTGCCTTATTTATCTTCCTATAAACATTGACTGAATTCCGTATTTTAACTCAATCAAAAGGTATTTAATGCAAATATGACATTATTTTGAAAATCTGTGATTTCAATTTCCTGGGAAACGATATTACTTATTCAGAAACATTTTACTATAGGCATAATTTTTTAACAGACATTTTATGATTTTTTTGCACAAGTACGCCGTCCTGCGCTAGAATAATAATATTGTCAGAGTTCCTAGTGTGCCGCCTAAATATCACGTCATTGTTTTACCTTTAAAGTACTATTTCTCAGTATTTCTTCGTACCTATCTATAGGATAGGTGACGAGTTGAAATGGAATGCGCCGCACGATTCTATTTAAAGAGTGAAACCATAATCAATGGACTAATTGTTTCGTGTAGATAATTTTGTCAATTTTATAAATAAGAACAAGCTGAACAAATTTGTGGCGTATTAGTTTAGTGTGTTATTCATCTACTTTTATTTTGATAGATTTTATATTATTGATTTACTATTAGTTTTATAGATTTTATTAGATAGTGATGAAATAATATTTTAAAATAAGTCACAAATTATGTAAGGTACAATAAATAATTTATTCAGTTTTCATAATTATCTCAATTTAACTTGTTGATTTGTCCTGGTTTTGTGTATTATTTTCTGTACCTAAAGATTATATAATCACACTCATTTGTGTTTTGCGTCAATGTTTAACCACTGCAAAATATAAGTGGCGAACAATTATGTTTATAAATGTCGCTATTTACGTCTTTATAAGCTCCCTAAATATGTTCTAATAATGTTTTTAATTGCTTTGATCAATTGTTTAACTACTATGTTTATAATAAAATATATCTGTTTTCTATTAAAGATTATAGTACCGAAAAGTCATCTCTAAATTTATTAAAGATAATAAAGAATTAATAAAGAAAACCTTTAAGTCAATAAGATTTCAACCAATTTTCAAAATTTCAAAGTTGAATATATTTAATACCTAAATAAAAGTAGAATTGTATTATTTAATATTAATAAATAAAGCACCAAATTAAATAATTAAAAAGACGGACACAAACAATATAATAGTTAAATTTATTACTACCGTCGTTTATATATTTAATGCCTTACCAACTTTCCGTCTCCCCTGACAACCACCTACTCTTCGTCTACCCTGACAACCACCTACTCTTCGTCTCCCCTGACAACCACATACTCTTCGTCTCCCCTGACAACCACCTACTCTTCGTCTCTCCTGACAACCACCTACTCTTCGTCTCCCCTAACAACCACCTACTCTTCGTCTCCCCTGACAACCACCTACTCTTCGTCTCCCCTGACAACCACCTACTCTTCGTCTCCCTTGACAACCACCTACTCTTCGTCTCCCTTGACAACCACCTCCTCTTCGTCTCCCCTGACAACCACCTACTCTCCGTCTCCCCTGACAACCACCTACTCTTCGTCTCCCCTGACAACCACCTACTCTCCGTCTCCCCTGACAACCACCTACCCTCTGTCTCCCTGACAACCACCTACTCTCCGTCTCCCCTGACAACCACCTAACCTCTGTCTCCCTGACAACCAACCCGGGCATCCCTCCCCACCGTCCAGGACGTCTACGATGAGGACGCCATCGTGAAGATCCTGAGTGAGGCCAACGTGGACGACATGTCGGCCCGGCTACGCGCCACCTCCCTCACTGACGCCATTTCCGGCCAGCGAGAGAGCACCTTGCCTACCGTGTTCAAGTGGGAGGGTGGTGGCAAGGATGTCTACATCAGCGGCACCTTCAATGGCTGGAAGGCCAAGATACCCATGGTCAAGAGGTGTGTGTGTACTGTGTGGTGGTCGTTGGCAGTTATCAAATAGAAATATCATGAATATTAGGGGGACAAAAGTTTGTTGTAATATAAATGAAAGTATTGAGTGATGACATTAATATCACTCTGTGAAATTGTTAAATTATACTTAAATAATCGTAAACTAGACAAAGCATTTCGAATCAAATTCTGCTGAATTGATTAAAAAATAGTAAATTGCATCATTTCATTCCACACATCAACACCATCATAAAATATATTATCAATGCGGCGGCCAAATATAGAAACAACATTTATAATAATATCAAGATTGTTTAATGGAGAAACAACACTCGGGGTTGAACTCCAGATGGGTCAAACAAAAGAATTGATATTAATTTCAAATATGTTTAAAATCCCAAACAATAGCTTCTACTCTAGCTATCTGAAGCCCTCCACTGAATCAGATATAATTATAAAATTGATTGGAACCATCAGGCAAAATCAGCTCACCAGATAGAAAGAAAAGAAATAAATCAGAAATATTAAAA
>JAUZND010091905.1:0-14941 GCA_034780555.1 Coelogynopora nodosa | reverse complement strand
TATATTTTTGAAAAGGGCACGTTTTTCCCCAAAAAGGGCATTTTCTCATCTCATTGGGGGGGGGTGGGGGTGACCCGCGCCCCCCGCTAAATCCTCGCCTGACTTTTACCCCCTCATAAACCACATAACCGCATTTTAATTATATTTTGAATAATTGAAATAATTTTAAATAATGTTTGATCATCTTGCCCCCTCTCCCCTAACTTATGATAGAGCCAGAGTATTAAATATCCTTAATTGTAAGTTGTTTTTTATAATATAAACTTTTTTTATACATTAAAGATGACATCATATTTTTCATACGATTAATTGTTATGATATACATATTTTTATTAACTTATTTAATTGTTATGAAATACATATTTTTATTAACTTATTTAATTGTGATATAAAACAATTATGGAACATATAGGGAACATAAATGGAACATACATGGAAAGCAAGCAAGATAATCTAGTTTCATATATGTTTAAAAAAGCAAATATAAAATATGTTTTCTATAGTGTGACGATGGTTTGAAATATTAAAACCATAATTTCCTCAGTAATTCTTTCTTTACGCTACATTGAGTTTTTTCTCTGTATTTTATGATTGCACCAATGATTATGAACTTCAGTTAGGTTCAAAGGATAGGTTGCTTTTTATCGATAAAATAATTTATATTTTAACTGTTTTGTTATTAAGTCATTATTTAAAAGTTCCCAGTACTTTTTCATAGTTGCATTTTTGGTTTTCTTATTTTTATGAAAAAATATAAAAATCCAACGTATTTTTTTATAATCCAGGTAGGTGACTACAATTTTAAAAAACGAATCGATAATATTTTATTTTGTGTGTGTAGCTAACATCACACAATATTTAGTTTAAATTGATAACAAAAATATAATTATTTGTAAACGATTTTATGTGAGTGTCTGTTTGAACCAGATCCAGTCTGAAAGGTGATGTGGGAATCGATTACTTTCTCAAAATAAGTTTTTTCATTTTACAATTTTAATAGTTTTTGCTGATATAGTATATTATATAGATTGTATGTTTTCTTAATAACAATCCTACTATTGCATATAGGAAATAGCATAAGCTTTCTATTGATACCAGATTTAACGACAGATACTAAGGTGACACGGGAAACTACAAAAATTATTGTACAACAGACTGATTTATTTTACAGGTGGTATACTCATATTAACACTTAATAATGTTGTTAAAGCACAATTAGAATACCTTATGCATGTAGGCTATGTGTGTCGAATATAGAGAATAAACAGAAAATTAAAAAAACAGTTTACGATACAGTATACCGGAGATATATATAAAAGCATTAGAATATGTTTAACAAAATAATTTTGATAATATCGATATTTATGCTAATTTACCACAGACTTATTTTTTCAATTTTGTGAAATATTCACTGATGATTGTATACTTGAGAAATCAATATTGTTTATCTATTTAATCAATAATTGAATAGCGAGGATTTTCTACAAAAATAAATTTGAGTTTATGATTTTTTAACAGAATTAATTACAAATATAATTAAACATGAGGATTAATGGATATAGATTATTTCCCCAGCGGTTTTCAAATTACATTTTCAAATAAAGCCATAAAAAACCGAACATATACGACGAGAAATGCAAACCCAACACATCAGAAGAAATCCACAACAGGTAATCCATTATGAAAAGGTTCACTATCTCTGGTATAAGATAAATTAATGCAATTTAATACAATGCTATTTGAAACCCATTGTTCAACAGATTATAATAAATGACATGGGTTTAGGCGAGGTATACAAAGAAACCAGGATTGATATATTAAAATTGTTCGTATTGACAATTGTGTTACCGTCGATCTATACCATATATATATTTAGAAATCTTTACTTGAATCTAATAGAGTTATATATTAAGACATCATTAAATATTCATTCAAATTAATTTCTTTCTGGATTTAAAAAAAAACAAAAAAACAATTTAACATTTTTCGGTTGGAAAGACATCTATTTATCTATCTGTCATCTATCTATCATCTGCCATCTGCATCTGTCACATTTTAACCAGTAGAATGTTAAAATGTCATGCTCAGTAGATAAACAACTTACATGAGAAATAATATAAGAAGTATCTAAATAATCGGTAACAAAAAAGGATTGCGTCGTATCAGTGCTAAATATGTCCTGAATTGCCGAGTATGAATAAGTGTACATAGTTTCAGGAAATTCTGATTTAGATTTTTCCAGAATAGACGAATTATAAAGTAACTCCGTTACTGAACTGTATGCAGGAAATGTCCAACTGGAAAAGATATAAATGGAAAACATAGGTAAGTTACATTTATTTGTAAAAATTGAGTTCGATTCCATTCCCGATCTGAAAGATACAGCAATGTATAATGGAAAGCGAAAATGATAAAGGAATATTTTCTTCAAGATGAACGAATAAAATGTTGAGAAAAGTTATTGGATCCAGATAGCTCTAGTTTTGAGGGATGGTTTATATATTTAACATATGTAATATAGCATATTTAAACATTTATTAATTGAATGGATACTTTTGTATAACAACAAAAAAATGTTATGTAATTGTACACTCTTTTGAGCGATTAAAAATGAAAGATTAATTTCGGTGTTTCACTGATAATTGACTATAGAACAATCACTTCTCAAATAATTTATTGAAAATTGTTTAATTTGTTTTTAAAAATGACACGACACAGAATTAATTTTAGAAAAAATATTTTAGACATATTACTTTTAGAAAATATTTAGAGATTATGATATTAGAGGCTATTATTTCGATAACCTTGAAATAATATTACGTATATTATATTACGCTATATTATATAATTGTGAGGACTAATTCCGAAATAAATTTACTAAATTTGACATCAAATATGATGCCACTTTTAAAAAATTGTAACACAAATTAATAAACCATTCAAAAGAAAACGAATAATTCTATGAATACTTTAAATGTTAAAATCCATTATTGGATTGGTTAAGAGGCACTAATTTAAATTTGAACAATTTACCAATTTCTGTTTACTAGTTTCGTGATTTGGCATCTAGCCTCAGTAATGATTTAACAGTTCCAGAAAAATAAAAAATCAAGAATCGACAGAATTGTGGGCTCACTTCTTCTTTATGTTGATGTGAAGTTTGTAGCAAAATGACATACTTAGATAATAATATATCTATTGGTAGATTTGTTAGAAGATAATTATATTCACTTTCTCAAATATATACATTATATGTAGTTGTTCATTTAAAAAAAGTGTAAAATTTCGCAAATGAAAATTCGATTAAATAATTCAAATATGAACAGTAAATTTTCACCATTCAGTAATTAAATTATATGAGGGTATTTATTTTGTTATAAATTGCAATAAAATTAGCAGATGAATACCATTTTGAAAATGTGAATATCTGCATTTTAATTAGAATTTTTAAATCGATAATTTGTTTGTAGATTTTGTTGGTCTCACTAAAGTTGAAACAGTAAGTGCGCATACAGCTTCTCTTACCGAAATCCCTGCACATTGTTCTCGAGACTGCTGATATTTTTTATTAGTTCCAAATTTTCTGCCCGTATAACAAAGGCGACCATGTTTGAGGCATAACTGATCATGATAATCAGTGTACAAAGCCACACGAGAAAAACGTAAATTCTGGGCGAGGGTGAAAGTCGATTGGAGATCAGCTTGGCCTTCACATACGATGAACAGATGAGGAACATTGAATCCGCTTATTAGAGTTAGGAGAGAAGTGCAAATGACATTTTTATAATAATAATAATAACAATAATATTAATAATAAAGATAACTTGAAATTATAGATTGTTGGATTATAGATTTTACATTATACATGATGGATTATTCAAGAAAGGTTAGATCTTACAAGATCATAATCATGTTGGAATGCATGATTACATGATTGTGATCTAGTAATGTTAAACATGTATTGAATAACCTAGTTGTTGAATAACTATATAGCATAGTTGTTTTTAAAAAAAACTTATTCATAGTTTGTAATAATGCTGCAAAAGGAAAATGATAGCTTCATTCAGGGTCTAATAATTTGATAACCATTTGATAAGCATAACATTATTCTAACTCCATACCATATATACATTGAAGGAAAACAATACAGTATACCAGACACGCTGACAACCAACCACCACAAAGGTCCTCTTTCCACGGGGATTTTCTCCCTATTAGTTGGGTCCAGAACAGCAATCCAGCGACCATTCTCCGGTTAACAAGGTTTGATCATTGTTTTGACTGGCACCGTCTTAAAAATATAACTTTGAGCAAAGGCACCTAGAATCAAGTATAGATACACTTTTGCCACTTAGTCAACAACAAGGATTCTAATTCTGATATAATATTTTTGTTTTAAAATCCTTTTAACCCAGATATACCAGATGGCTGCCCTACACACTGTAGCAAAATGTAACAACAAAACTAATTAGATATAACAGTAGATATAATACATTTTTAATTAAGTAATTTAACACGTTTAAAATGTATTATAAGTACTAAACATGATTTTAGTCTTTTTTAAAACATACTAATATCATTTAAATATATTTCAACATCATGAAGAGATATGATCAATCTGAATCGATTTCTGTTACACTACATTCGGAAGCTTCAGATTCCGACAAATTATTGTCTCCTTCATCATCAGATTCTCTCCCATCATCTTCGCTGTCTTCAACTTGTTTTGGTACAGTTATGCAGGTTGTGTGTGACGAACTGGGCGACATCGACTATCCACCAACTCCCGGCCATTACCAATTGGAGAAGGGTGATTTTTCAGGGAGGGGTGGCGCACTAAGTACGCCAAGTAGTTGGCACGGAGACAGTTAACAGCCGCGGTGGCGTAGAGGTAGCTTACACGCCTCTGGTACCGAAGGTCCCTGGTTCGAATACCGACTAGGCCACCTTACATGAATAAATTCAGCGGCTGCCCAAAGAGGCTCATAGACAGTGCCCGTTGTGGTGCGTCTCAGCAATCCGTTAGGATTAATATCTGTCCGCGCATCGGCGTCTCTTGCTGTGTCTGCTTTGCCTCTGCGGTGGATGCTGGTGTCTACCTCTGCTTAACTGCTTCTCAAGTAGTAAGTCAAGTTAATCACACATATTGTAGAGAGCATTTTGGTAGGCATGGCGGTAGACATGTATTCTTCACATTGTGAGACGTGATGACACGAATGCCGCTTCAAAAAAACGGAGACAGTGTTGTCGGAGACTATCCTCATCTGGAGGAAGACGAATGAAGGATTTCTTCTTCATACTCCTCCACTTCAAAGCACGAGCCTCAGCCAAGGAAGTACTCTTCTTGTCGCCATAGACGACTTCGCGAGTTCTTCTATCACATCCTCCTCCAAGGGCAAGATTATCTCCGCACCGCGAGAGCTGCCATCGTGCCAAAGAGCTCTTTACCACCTTGTCATACAGGGACATCTTACCCTTGCCATAGAAGCCCGAGTTGGCATCACAACCTGTCATGCAGTGTAGCTGAACAATACTATTTGCCATCTCACCAGTTACTAGGGGCAACTACAGGAGACCTACAACTACAGGAGCCCCCCTTTCTCTTGATATAAAGCATACCGGGCAGCTGCGGCGAGATGACCGCTGATGATACATAGACATTGGTATCAGCTGCATCAATGACAACAGGGTCACTGAAGCTTGATAAGAAACTGCCAATGTGTAGTAACTGCCACTTTAGTTTAAAAATATCTCAATATTAATTATCGATTCAATCATTCAGTGATTCAGATTGATCAAAAAAAAGTTTTTAAAAAATACTAGAATCATGTGTACATGTGTTAAATTACTTCATTAAAAATTGATTATATCTACTTTTAAATATCTAAATTAGTTTTATTGTTACATTCCGCTTTAGCGTATGGCAGCCATCTTGGATATCTGGGTTAAAATGATGTCAAAATCAGAATCCTTGTGGTTGATTTAGTGGAAAAGTGTATCTATACCTGATTCAAAAGTTATTTTTTTAAGATGTTGTCAGCGGCCATTTTAGATTTAGCCCCTGTAAAAAATAACTTGGATTTTTTTGAGGGACCTGGTTTCTAATTCTTTTATAAAAGATTCATAGAAGTCAAAACATTGATCAAACTATGTTATCCGGAGAATGGTCACAGGATTGCTGTTCTGAACCCAACTAGTAATAATACATCTTACTGAATATAATCATTTAATTGTTAGCACTATAACTACTTTTTTGTTTTGGATGCTTCAATCATGACACGGTGCAAAACAGTGACGAACATGTTTCGTTTTTTTAATTATTAAACTAGTGTTTTACTTCATATGTTTTTTATTTTTCATTTTAAATTACTATATATATTGTTCATATAACAAATAATAATGAGAATACAACTGGTAACCGATTATCAATGTGACCTTTATAAAGTATTAAAGCTGAACATTGCGTTTTTGTTTAAACACGGTAATTTAAAACTAGGATTTTTTCAGGATATTGGTCGTATACGAGAACATTGATCGATAATATCTGGAATATTTGTCGTAAATCCAATAAAAATTGAAAAAAATCGCAAATACATTAGCACGATGTTAGTAAGATATATTTTTTTAATATTTCGATTTCAATTATTCGTTACTGTGGATGAAAGTTAAGAGAGATGCAATTCAGTTGTGTTAAAAATCTGAATTTTAACATTTATTTGATATAGGCTATATATATATAATTATATTATCATCAAATATTATTACAAATGTTATAATCCTGCAGAAAACGATTTAAGGTCTTCCAGATTAAGCTCAATGTTTGTTCTTAATAAATTAATTAGCCCTATTACTAATTTGTTTTAAAATAATAATTTACATTTACAAATTTGTTATTTAATAAAATGAGGTATGTGCATTATATGAGTAGTGACCAATACTAAAAATAATCTAAAAAGTCAACTGGAAATAACAATGCGTCAATCCACTCCTCAATATCGACAAAAACCATCAAATAAAATTCATCAAAAATATTTGTGATAAATATATTTATTCATGACTGGAAGACTGGCATTATTCTATTTAATTGTGCAATATAAAGTACAATTGTGTAATTTATTATTATTATTATTATTATTAAATATAGAAAGTCAAAAACTGTGTTCTTCGTCAAATGAATCAATTACAAACAATTATTTGCGTCACTTTACTAGAAAGGTAACCATATACAATATATATATATAAGGCTATTTAAAAAATATAGGCTTTCTCGGTAACAGAAGTATATAGTTATTATTACTCACATAATGAAATATTGTTAGCTTGGGACTTGTGAGGTGACATTTTTATAATAACAAAGAAGGTAAAAGCCATGACAATTAGGCTGATGCCAATAGCAATCCAGACCGTTTCTGCGAAGCCCTTTGTGAACCAGGCGAGATGTAGAACATTTCCCAGTTCATTGCCAACAATGCCCACCCCCTGTATGTACATTTTGTGGGTGAATAGAATATCTGGAAAGCGACCATTATTCATGATCGGAAATGGTATGGCTGATATGTCCGCCTTCTGTAAGGAGATATGTAATTTATTATTTTTTAATGAAAGAGTGTATTACGTATTATAAGGCATAATCAATTGAACAAAGAAACCCAGGCTGTTATAGAATTAAACAAAATCCAACGGGAATAAAAACATTTACAAAGAAAGTGGCCTTTTAATTATTGCTGGAATATCGCAGAAGAGAATTAATATTTTTTAACTCAACTATTATATACAAACCCAAATATATTGAAGATCAAAGGTATAATGGTTTGTTAACTACTCATAGACAAACCTCCTTAATTATAACTGCTTTAAAAAATTACATTATAAACTATAATATTTTGCTTCACTGACTTCATACTCATTGACAAACCTCCTTAATTATAACTTCTTTAAAAAATTACATTATAAACTATAATCTTTTGCTTCACTGACTTCCGCTGAATGGCCGAATTGTTAAAAACTGTGAAATTATTCATGTATCTTGGATGCTTTTTCGCTTGTGATTTTATGACTATTAATGGAACTCTCAGATAATGCTTTCTAACATATTCAAAGGACCCACCAGAAGAATTCAGCGTTTAGATTGGATAACTGGTCCTCATTTTCTTTGAAGATTGATAGTCAGTGCTCGAAATAAATACTATACCACTGAATGTCATCAAATTACAAACTCATCATGATAAATGGTCAAACTTAGATGGTCTAATTACAGTCTCCAACCTTCTTAACATTCTTGGAATGTGGTTCTTAATGACGTCTGCCTAAATCAGCTTCTGAGACAGTTTTCCTCGAAGGACTAGACTTAGTGATGAGTCATTGTCCAGAGGTGCTCCTTCCCATAATACTAATGACTTCCCCAATAATCCCTTGGTATTGACACTGAAACTTCCTTAAACTAAACTGCTCCGCAGAGGTCACACCAACCTAAACACATACTCAAAAGCGTTGCTTAAGGATCTCCAAATAATAATTGGACTAAATATCAATGAAGTTGGCCGAATGTACGAGAACAGTCTACAGGAGCATGGTGTGATCAGTATAATTATTTGCTACCTACACAGTTGTTATATTCAGAGTATCTTATTGTTATTATCATATAGAGAATAACGAAAATAATTTATAAATTGGGAAATGATAAACACCATCCTCTTAACATTTCATAATTTAGGGATTACTTGATTCAAAAAGACAAATTAGAAAGAAAGGGAGAAACCAATAAGAATGTCATGTTACCGCGCTAAATGTGACCGTTAAACTAGAAGTAAGTAACGTTTATAAAATTATATATTTTTATCTTCTACTCACGCCAGTCCGAAGATAGTCAATAGTTTGTTCATAGTAAGTAGGACCTGTTACATTCCGAAATGTGTCGTTTGGAATTACAATCCATTCAATGCGCAACGTTGGCAATAAAGTTCTTACATGCTGCATAAAATCCACCGCAAAACCTTGGGGCTCGGTTGAGTTATTCAGGTAGAAGAAAAAGTGCGGGTGCTATCGATTAAGATAAATTTAAAAAATTATTAATTGATATCACAAAGGTAACACAAAGTCACAAAAGTTTTTTTTTAAGTCGCCAAAAGTTTTTTTAATGTCAAAAAGAGCTAAAATACTGGTCCAAATTTAACTAAAAACATTATTATATTTGTTCCAATACAAACCACACGTTTAGGAAATAAATTTATTCGCCATTGGGTGACTATATCAAAAGTATTTTACTCTGCTTCAGTTACACTTTTTTACATGGTATTTATTCTTACACAAGTTCCTGTTCTTACACAAATCCCTATCCTGGCACAAATCACTGTTCTTACAAAAATCATTGTGTTCTGAACTAAGAATGACGAGTTGACTATGGGGCTAAACCTCATTACGTCCATATAACATCCATAACATGAGAAGCTGTACACCAAACTATACATTGTCGTAAACATATGTACATCCAGAATATACACTAAACAACGAAATATTAAATTCAGAGAAAATGCATCCTGTTTTTATTTATAAGTATCGGTACGCTGTTTAAAAAATGTTTAAAAAAATAATTTTTGTACATCATCTTTTAGAGAAAAATTATGTTATTGCATTTTTTTAAATCCAAACAGATATCACCCCGAATTTATCATTTTCATTTTATAATAATTATAAGTATTGTATCTTATATCATTGAGGTTTAAGTTTATGATTATATCGGGTATACCGGATTCACAAATATTATAAAGGTCAAGGATACCATCGACAGGTTTTCAAAGACATTAATATTATTTAATTTTACGATGTTCCTAAAGATATTAAAAAAAATTAATAATGCCTATTTTCACGAAAAAATATGTCTACAATATTGTTTTAAAATGGTTTTCGTATATAGTTTGGAGGCAGTAAATAGATTGCCACAAAGTATCTCATTAAACGCAAAAAATCTGATATATAAGGGTGGTTGGCGGATTGCCACGAAAAAAACATTTCCATCGCCAAGCACTAGTAGTGTAAGAAGAGTCAATTCTGCAGCATTTTCTTTGTGAATATCAGATTTCACGGTATTCTAACCGTAACGGATCCATAACTGTGAACTCGTATACAGAAAAATAAAATGTTAAACCCACTGGCACCAACCTGTCCACCGTGGTCCATTCATAGCCACAGAAACCGAACCTCTAACCTGGACCAACGCTTGCAAGGTTCTGCATTCCCAGAAACCAAAACCTCCCATGAGGCAAACTCATCCAAAATCATGATCGATCTCGTCTGATCTGACGAGATAGATTTTGATTATAGATTAAATGGCATGTTGGATTGGACTAAAAACTAAATGCACGTTGATATAGAAATATTGGAGTAATAATTTAATCTTTCTATATGTATAACATTGTAATATGAGTCGATAATAAATTCTATTATAGTATGATTTATTTAAATATAAAGCTGACCACATTACAACAAAATTTCAAATTATAATTAGGTTTATTTAAATTAATTAATCGCATTGCGTTATTTCTACAAACATAATATTGAAATTGGACCGCAACGCGATTCACCTTAGCTGCTTTTGGCAAACAATCGAATTTCGGCCCTCTTGAATAAGCTCGCAGTTATTGTTCATTGTTTTCATTCTTAATAGATTTTGATCAGTGTCATCAAGTTAGGTGTATGGTTTGGATCAAAGATATTTTAACTACTCTATAACTACATTTAACATAAATAGACATCTATGGTTTATATAGTTTAATATTTAAATTATATATTAATCAATAAGTTCTGTTTTTTTTTAAAACGCACGTATTTATTTAAAATATTTATTAATTGTCACAAAAAGTTATACATACAATCTCGTTCTTAGTGATATATATATATATATATCAATTAGTTAACCATCATATTAAAATAATTTAAAAAATTGAAATAAACATTATAAATAAAAATTATTTTGGATAACCCTTTTTAAATGAAGGTTCGTTCGCCTTAAATCATGTCTCCTTCAATTGCAATAAAGTATCATGATATGGTAAAATACATAGAAAATAATACAACACATTAAATAATAATAAGCAAAGTATAAGTAGCCTATAAGTACAAGTACAGAGAAAAGGCAAAAATGTTTCTAACATAAATTTTAAAAAGTAATTAATTATCGAAAAAAATCAATTACAGAAGCTGATCATGTAATTATATAATTTAACAACTGACAAGAATTTTATTTATTATTAACTGATTAAATTTATATCAGAACATTTTTTTAAATAGAATTATGTTAAAGAATATGAACCGTTGAAAAATATGATATATGTAAACATATAGACTAAATCCTTGATAATAATGTACAAATATTTTCATATTTTATGTAAACATTTGACTATTGTAGCCGACTGGTCTGAAAGTTGGCAAATATTATGTATCTTCTTTGAGTGATATACTTTGTTGGTCCATGCAATGTTACTTGCAATTATAACTAATTCTTAATTCTACGGAGTATCAAGATCGGTTAAAATGTAGGATTCATTATCGGCAATACGACTCACAAAGCGTTTAGCTAACTTTTCCTTGTTTAATCTATGTATATTAATTGGGAATTTGTATATTTTATCTTATAAATAATGTAACGTGAAATAGAGTATGTGTTGGTCCAGAGTCGACACATCTCCTACTACTAGTATGTGTAAACCTTGATTCTTCTTTTATTCTGTTCATCATATTTATACCATAAAGGAGTAACAATTATGTAAACGATACGTTAGTCATTTAACTATACTATATAATGTTATATTTGGCGCCTATAAATTAAAAAATGTAATTGATTATTATTTCCTTGGGAGCGCATTTTAACTGAACGGAAATCTGCGAATGCAAAAATAGGGAAACTGTTAGCATTTCTCCATGCCCCATCAATATGGCACTGCTTCCTTGTAAATAAATAAGTGCAAATTGTGGAATATAGTCCCAGCAAGCAATAGATACATGTATATTCAATTATATTAAATATATTAGTTAAACATAATAATGTAATATGATACATATTTTATAATTTGTTCAAATAAATAATTAAGTTATTATATTTTCATCACTGAACAATATTTGAAGTTGTTAATGAAAATTTATACAAAAATAATTTTTGACACGCGGAAAGTCAGAAAACATTGAATTTTCCATTTGTTTCGGAGTCGGTATTAAATATTTTGCCACAAAAATATACTTAAAAATATATAAAATTATTACAGACCAAATATTTAATACCTCTGACGGACACAATCCTTGTCACAGCCGTAAATTACAAAACTTGAACAATTGTAATTATTAAATTATAATAAATTTTTATTTACATATAAACGTGGAATCATTTACAAGAAACAAAAATCGATTATAAACAAACTAGCTGTCAATTACAGTAAAAGTATGTTCAAATTCCATTTATAAAAATAGATAGACTTCTCTACATGGCAACAAACCAACATAAACCTAAAGTTGGTATATTCTTATTAGCACGACCTAATTAGGATACCTTAAGACTGTTCAATATACATATATAATATATTTCATAATATGCCCTGCACTGAAGTTCATCTTAGTATATCGATTTTTCTATTGTAAAGACCACAGATTTAAACTGACTTTGGTATTAGTACTAATAAAAAGTATGTATCTATGGTGATAAATAAAACCAATTAATTAAAATTAATAATGATTTATAAATTACAATTTAAGAAAATTAAAATATACAAGTCGAAATAGAATGTTACTTTTTCTAAAGTTAACTTTCCATTGTTACTGTGAATAGTTTAATATTTTTTAATCTTTACTGAACAGGTGAATAATAACATTTTAAAAATTTATTATAAACGTTGATAAAATCATTTGATCAATAAGTGAGTATGAAACAATAAATTGAGTTATAACAAAAAACTCTTAATAATTAAATATAGAGTCAACTTACATGGAACACAACAATCCGTATTTTTTCAAGAAACCAAAAGGGATCTTTTAATATCAAATTATCATTTTTTGAAGCGTTGAAATCACCAAACTAAAACGTATTAAACAATTTTGGTATGATGTATATATATTTACTTCATTAAGACAATTACTAAATTAAAAAAATAACACCTAAAGCATGGATCACTGGTTTGTTGCAAATAACTGTCTCATTAGCTAATTGGATCTATAACTAAAGTTCAAAATATCCTTATAATCCATATCAAATACAATTATGACATTTTTAGCATTTCAATTGATAAAAAACTGCCCGGAAAATTAACAAAAACCTCATGGATTCTTTTTTTAAATGCAAACGTTTTCTTGATATATTATTAACTTACAATATAATGTACATAGATGCTTGAAAGATACTTAACGTTTTAATTTCAATGGATTTTGCTCTTAAATGCTATGACGAAATATGACAAAAGTATGGCATTATATCGGACAAAATCACATTTGACGTACAAACATTGTAACAAAGGCGAAACAAACCCTACCTGTAGATATATTTTTATAAGAAGAAGGATGTTATGACAAAGACAAGTTTACTTACTGCAAAAAAATCTTTCTTTTTCTGGTCACTCATCATATAAATATAATGGCTATGCCGTCGGAATCCTGTTTTCTGGTTAAAAGAAACAACACCGCTTTCTCCGTTTGCGTAAGTGACATTGAAATCAAATATATCGTCAGCACTGGCCAGTGCAAAGTGATGGACGGCATCATTCAGTAGAAATGTAGTAAGTTCCTTCTCTGATGTTGGCTGTTTTGGACAAGTGAGCTTTGGATAATAAAGTAAAAGGCCTGTCGGGATGTACTTTAAAACAAATTCTTTCGGCACCTATAAAAACAAGAATATGAAATATAGATATAACAATTCGTAAGAATCTTCTGCAGCTTATTTTGCCGATAAATAAAAGTTTGTTTAACTTTCTGTAATATATCCTTCTATTTTAATTTAAATGATACAAAACATCATGAAGTTTGTATACTAAGAGAATAACATTTTATGTGAAAAATTATATACTATATTTTAGTTCAAAGTAAGTTTTTCATATGGTTGATCTCATTAAAATGTAAATCCGTTAAATAACGTTTTATAATTTAAAAATATATATATATATATATATATTAAAATTTGGATTTTTATTTAGAATATTAATAAATATATTTAAATACTTTAAATTTACGACTCAATTTTCAAAGACTTGAAAACAAAGATGAACTGCACAGTTTTCATTTTTAATATATGTAAACAAATAAGAATGTATTTCACATATACTAAGTATATACTCTTGAATATTGACTAATAAAAAACATAAAACAAAATAAATTATATTTCCATAAATACCCTATGGATACTAGTAGCATAGGAAGGGTCTATTCGGCTGCACCACTTGACCTTTGACCATGATACTTGACCTTTGACCTTTATCCCCACTCCCCACCTCCCACCCACATATTTCAAGCAGTGAGGAGGAGGAGGAAGAAAACAGTGATATTATAGAGATGGAGGAGGAGGAGGAGGAGGAGGAGATGAGCGAGGAAGAATTCATTCGGAGAATGAATTTTTATCATGGGGCAGACTGGCATAATATTCCAACGCCACCATCGCTGCCAACAACCTCGTCAACAGTACCAGGGGAAGACTAATCGCTTCGTACAAGTGTATGCGGGGGTTAGCCGTCCTCGATTCTCTAGAGGAGAGACAGAAGAACCGTGAAGTGACTAAAATCCTGAATAGGGAGGCTCTTCGTCATGGGCCTGAAGGGGAAGAGTGTAGCACATACTCTTTAGCCGAGTTGAGCTGTGCACTGGACCAATCATCAAAGGCAAAGGCGGCTGAGAGGCCGGATGGGATCGCTTCCCGCTTTCTCAAAGAGGCAGGGGATGGGGCTCGGAACTTTGTTCTGGATTGCTTCAACCT
>JAUZND010091904.1:0-14943 GCA_034780555.1 Coelogynopora nodosa | reverse complement strand
AACCGTGATGTTGATGGCTGGTGGACATTTATATGAATATTGTCGTCGAAAAGAGGGTCATCATCTTCTAGCAGATATTTAATAAAAGATTCGTCTATAACATTCATCGTTGAATAAAATAGTGATAATGATTGTTTAGTTATTAATAATTAATAATAATATTAATAATTTAAATGGTTTAACTATTTAATTAAATAAATATATATAATTAAATATATAAATAATTAAACGTTTAACGCCTAAATCTATAAGTCAGTTATTCAATACTTATTCTATCATTATTACGGGTAGATTTATGTCCAACAAGAAGTTGCTTATTTTTTGAAAATGTTGTACAAAATTGTTTAACACAAGAAAATCATTTAACAATATAAGCACATTTATTCACGTGTATATTTAATTTTTAAATATTTAAAATTAATTTTGTTAGTAGGATAAATTGATTAAATTAACAATATTTCAATAGTTAAACGTTCACTATATACTCGTCGTTGCGCGAGTATATTCATTATGAGAAAAATGTCTGTATGAGAATTGATCCATCGTGTTTATAAAATATGACAATCTAAAAGTACCGAAACTTTAAATTTTTATCAAAAAAATGAGTTCATCCGAATTGCACGATGCTATGGAATATTTCAACGATTGTTACTCAACTAACAATAATAATATATCCGTAGATAGACAAGCTTTGGTTTATCCAGTTGAATATAATAAAGAAACTACAAACTTTAAACATCGACTGAAAAATCCCAAAAATCCTACAATTAAAATATTTTCTAAACATGAGAGTCCTCAACTTTTAATAAATAAAACAATACAGCAAAAAAATGTTATAAATTCTGAGAAGAATGAAGTCATTCATCGTAATCTTAAGAAAAATAGTTGTAAATCAGATAAAAAGAGTAAAACACAGACAAAAAAATCTTCATTTCAAGGCAATAGCATTAACGCAAATCGGATAGAACCCTTACGGAACAATACTTTTAACCAATATTTAAAAAACTATTTAACGAAGAAAAATTTGGAAAATTACAACAAATATTCAACTCAGAATTTGAAAACAAATATCACGAAAAACAATTGGAATAACTATTTGGAAAAAGATGAAGTAAAACATTGTGGAATAGAGACGGAATCAGAGAGGAACAGAAACCAGTCCAATGCTTCTGTCAATAATTCTTTTCTAGTGGATACTACTCCGAACATTGAAAGAAAACACAGTCACTTCTCACGTACAGGCAATTTTCACAAGCACACCCAATTGGACTTTCACAACGTGTTTTATAAGACTACCGGTCAATATCCCAACCCGATACCAACCGAAGAACAGCTCATGAATGGTGTTACACCAGTAGAGCAATTAATTAAAAAAATCGGTTGGAAGTCAGAAGTTTCAAATGACATCGATGGCGAAAAAGCTAAACTGCTGCCTCCTCGACCATGTTTTTATACCCATGTACAATTAGATGACGGTATTAATGACTACAAGGTATGTAAAAAGCATCCTTCAAGGTATTTAGGAAATCATAATTTCAATAGAAATGATTTTCTTAAGTGCACATGTCGTCCGATATTTCCATTTATTTATTAAGCCTGTTCAGCTTTACATTTTAAGTATTGAGTATTATGTACAATAACCCATTAGGCTATTTTTGTCCCAATTTATGTCTATATGTGTTTATCCTAGCCTAATAATGTCTATGGTATGTATTCATCAGCATTAAGTTGTTCATAATATAGTACTAAACTTTATTCCTTGACTTAATTTGTATTACCAATTTTTCCTTAGCTTTTAATATAATTAATACGCGCAGTTTGCTGTTAGGGGGTGTTTTAACGATAGCTCTGAAGTATACAAGCTATTACGAATAAAAAATAATTCCGATTGAAGTCTTTCAGATATGCTTATCTTTTCAATCATTCCCGGGAACGCTTTTGATCTTTAGTAGTAATTATTTCCTAAATTTAAATAGTGTAATTGTGTATGATAATTATTTGACAGTCCACTAAAATATATATATTTTGTTTCATAATGTATAGTAGACCTGAATAGTATATGTACATGAATTATCGTATTTTTGTGGTAGCTTATATCACAGCCTATATATATATATATACATAATTATTTAAACCAATGTACTGAAAATTATTTACATTAATATAATCTATACTATTTTTTGTTGGTTGACAAAACCAGTGAAAAAAATATCATAACACTTTTTTTAAACGTCCTATTCGATAAAAACTCATTTTTCAATGTTGTCAGACGAAAAAGTTAATTGTTTGACCTAAATTGAGGTGGCTTCCAAAATGGCTCATTTTCAAATTATTTAAGTGTAAATAACATAGAAAGCGAGCCAGTTTTTACCTGTTTTGACAGCTATACAAGGTAACAAAAATTAACTTCACCATCCATACTCACACCGATATAAATAAGATAAAGAAGTTAAATTTCTAAAAGTATTAGAATAAAGCAAACTGCAAAGAAAATATTCAATAAATAGATATCGCCAATTTCAAGGATTTATAAACTTCATTTTTTTATAATTTACAACTATGTTTGATTGTTAGACATCTGAAAAATCACTTATCTCCAAAAAACTATTTTTATTCTCCTATTAAAGTTATAGTTTATTATATGTTAATATAAAATGTTAATGAGTCGTATACAAAAATCCATATGGAAGTCTGACATTCATGTATTATAATATTTTTAAATGTTTAATTTTTAAAAGAAATGTTTTTTATTTGTAAGACACAAAGATAGACTCTGTGATAAATATAAAAATTAAATATGATAATATAGTATAATAAGCTAAATTAAACGAAAATATATAAAATTAGATATTTGATCATTAACAATGGTCTTTTGACTATTGAACAAGCGGGAAACGTTATTTTAATGGACTCGAAAACATATAATATCAAGTTAATACAATACGATCTGCTGCTATAGATATATAAACAATATAGATGAAATTTTAAATATTAAAAACTTGTATTAAATATTTCACTTTTTAGTGTTACTTTGTGTTTCAAATATGTTTCATTCATATTGCTTTATCATCAATTAAAATATATAATTTAGAATAATACAGTTTTATCATCAATTAATATATTTATAATAATATTGTTTTATGTACAGTAGACAGCAATACACAGTCAATTGATAATTCACAACTAATACATTATTTTAAATCATTAAAAAATATGTACAAAATTCTACCTGTATATTATTTAAAAAATTGGAACAATTATTTTTGCTCCAATAGCAGTTAATCTTACCTATGCTTACAAATAAATTCAAAAATATGTTTTCAATACAGTTTAATATATGTTAAATAATCAAAAAGTCTGCTGCCTCTCCGTTAGAAAGACATAATACTATCTATTTTGTCGTAAATAGTAGCTACTGTAGTGTTCACCGGTAGCTTCCAACAATATCTTAATAGATTTGCAAAGCGTTCTGATAGTTTTCCTTGCAGGTCACTGAGAGCTTGAAAAATTCTCTTTTGTTCTGGTATCTGGGTAAGTATTCTTTCAACGTCATCGACAGTAGTCATTCCCCGAAACGTTGACGGAAGGCAAGTTCCCGAACCTTCGAGCAGGATCCACACAAACCAGGCAAATGTGTACATTTCTTGAGCGGGTGTGACTATTGACGACTTCAGTGATGCATGATGAAGATAAAAAGGAGGACCTAAGGAATTATCTCCAAAAATGATTGGCAAAAACGGTGAACAAGGAAAGTAAAGATTCATCTTGAGAGTGTCCTGCTCGTCCAAAATAAAATTGTCTGGTCGAAAGTTGCGTAGCACACGTCGCGACTGGTGAATTTTTTTCAAATTACTTAAAAGAACCAGAATATGATCTTCTACTTGTTTGGCAGTCAACTTTGGAAGACACGTGAGAAGTCTTTTAATGGGACGTTTACACACAATTTGCAAAGTAATTTCTTCTTCGTCAAAGTGGTAAAAAACGACAGGAACAAAAAAATCGTTGCGAAATGAAAAAGCATCAAATAAAACTAACTTTTTTGCCACTTCCTTGATACAAGCGATTTGAAGTTCCGATTTTGGCGGCTTATAAACCAATGCAATCAAGTCATCCTTCAGAGACCCTAATGGGGAAGTTATTGTGTAGAATCCTTCTGATATATCAAACAGTTCAGAGGACCGTTTAATCTGATTAAGTATAACTGCTTGATTTGCGACAATTGAAAGGGAATCCATTTGTAAAAGAATGAAGCAAACGCCAGAGTACTCATCTTGAAGAGTGTGATTTTGTATACCTACTGTGGTTATTGTTCGATCCAATTCATCACAACGTTTTTCGACTGCTGCCTTCAAATGGTCTTCTTCAACTGTCACCATTTTTTTGAAGTAAGCAAGTAATTCCTCAACAATAACACATTTTTTGACAAGATATTCCGTGTAATGAGCGTGATCGACATGTTGGTCAGAAGTTAATATTTTCTTGAATTTTACAATGTAAATATTCTCCAGATTCTTAAAGTAGTTCATACAAATTTCACGAAGACTAATTTGAACATTGCTAAACATATCGTTACCAAGAGCGCAATGCATGTGCCAAAATGGTACCATGTAGAGTAGCAGAAGACGGGAGAAATGTTCTATTCGAGCTCGAATAAGATCATTATAACGGCACATTCGCAAGCAATGACCGACAACATTTACGCATCGATCAACAAGAAATAAGGTAATATCACGCAATTGCGCAAGATTTATTAGCCCAGTGTTGGTTGTATCTGCCTTAGTATAAAGAGATGCGATACTAGCTCCGCTTTCCAGTGTAGTCCACCCAAGTCTATTTTGTAATTCTTTAACCAATTGTGCAATATCAGACGCATAAGAATCTAAATCCCACTTTTCTGACAGTTCTCGTGCAATTGTATCAATCAAATCCGAGTGAAGATTCTGCAACCGGTTCACGAGATTAATATCTTTTAATTTTTGAAGGTCTTGAATAGTTTGTGTTTCATCAAAACAAAGAGACAGTGATTTGTCTTCAACAGAGTCACAAAACATGTGTGCTAATCGAACCAAATTTTCTCTACAGATATCTACATCGTCAAGTGTCATTTGATAAACATGGTCTGCAATACGCTTTTCTAAATCTTCATAAAATTGCAAAAAAGGAGTAAATTGTCTTTCATTAGTTGTTCGATGTTCATTCATTTTTGCGGCCGATATTCCAATAACATCTTTTTCCAAAACATCCTGATAATAATGCTGAATGCCAGTAACAACTATTTCTTTGGTAAATGTGTGGCATTTGGCAAAGTTTAATTTATCACTCTTTTTTTCTTCTTCCTTGCAGTCACTTAGTTTGACTTCATCGCAATAGTTATCTTCATCGTCATATTCATCGTCATATTTATCGTCGTCTTCGTCAACTTCTTCACCAGATGTGTCACGTTCTTTTGCTTCATCATCAATATCAATTCTGTTTCCAACAAAAAGAATTGGAATTTTTTTGGGCTCAAGTTTAGCCTTAATGCTACTAAGTTTTTCAGAGTCAGTAACGGAAAAGGTTCTGTTGTTGTCAAAAACATATATTAGGATATCAGGAGAAAGAATATTTATAAATTGAAGTGTTACTTTTGACATAATGCTTGTCTCACCGAGGCCTGGACAATCAATAATTTCTAATCCATTTTTCAGCAATGAATGTGGTATTCCGATTTCAATTATCATTCGAATATTTTCTTCTACTACACGCTCCGCCGTACTTAATGCAATTAGCCCTCGTGGTGGTGTTTTTCCGTTAAATGGAACAGTCTTCTGAACTTCGTTATTTTGATTCACAATTCTTAAAACGGGTGTCTCGCTGTAGATAATACGCACAAACCGTGAAGTGCATGCCATTTCATGAGAGGGTAACTCCAGTTCACCTCGGAGGAGCTCTTTGATGAATAGACTTTTTCCCGCTTTCAACAATCCACACGTGAGAATAGTGCATTTTGTTTTGAGTGAAATACTTTGCGACAGCAGTACATCCTCAATTGCAGTCGATTTTTTTATTATTTCCAAAGTTCTATCTCGCTCTTGACACAACTGATGCAGTTTAACGCGTGTATTTTGGAGGAAACTAACTGCAGAGATAATTTGTTGGTAGGAGATGTGTCGACGGCATACACCTTCCATAACATCATCTGCTCCTTTGTAAAACACTCAATTAAAATGTTCGTCTTAAGATATGTTACACAAAGCTTCTCATGGTTAGCTCGACATCTAATGCACTAGATTACCGTGCAGTCCAGTATATATTGGTATACCTAAATGTAAGCTATCTACCAATCGATAATGACACTTGAGTGTAATATTATGAAGCAGTACTAAACCGTAATGGACATGATAAACAGTAAACACATTTATGTCTTAACAATGCAACCAACACAATTTCTAATAACGTTATATATAATGTATGGTGTTATTAATGCTACACTTCTGTACTTGGTACACTAGTAAGTTATACTTCAATATTGTAAGTATAATAATTTTATGGTTAAATTATTAAATCTAATCTAATTCATTTTAGTACAAAAGAGGTCATTAGAACTACTCATATAGGCATAGAAATTCTGTTTTATACGTTTATTTTTTTAATTAATTATATTTCCGTTAATATAAATAATATTCTTATTTAAAATTTGGCAGTTTCTTCAAATATGTTGTTTATTACTATCTGCCTGTTTTTGTAAGACTCCCAAAGTGACCATAATGTTCCAAATTAAACTTAGAAACAATACTCGTGTGCATTCAGTAAATAAAGAAATTTAAAAATCTTCAAAAACATTCCAAATTCAGGTCGCAAACCACTCATGAAACTTCCAATGCTGAATATGTAAATTTACAAGTTGGCCATTAAGATATTCTGAAATCATTATTTAAAACATTCAAAACAGTTCAGTAAATTTACTTGATGTGATTGAAATTTTGATGATCACCAGTAGCATAAATTTGATGATTGGTTTAGTAAATTTAACGTGGGATGTCGTCAGGAATTATCACTGCTTGTTCTTAAGTAATTTTTCTTTCTGAAAATTCTAAGTATTAAATTCGATAGTTTAAGTTAACCGTATTTGTCAATATCTATTATAAATACAACGGTTGAATATTGAATAGATTCCCTGTTACAATTTAAAAATGTTTTTAAGCACTTCAAAATACATGTTTAAGTTTTTTAAGAAACCAAAATTAATTTCGATTTTATAGCCTTCAGATTTATTCTTTAGAATGAAAGGCATTCTTTTAATAAATTAATGAAAATATATTTAATTATTTGAAATTCTTTGAAAACTAATATTTAAAAAAATTATGTTTTTTTACAATTTTTGTTTCTTGTTATATCAGCAAATTTATGGATATTTTATTAATTCTAATCTGGCGAAAAACAAAAATGAGTCTAACAAATTGGGGAATAATAATAGGAAAGGTTAATTCCGAATCAGATTCAGAATATGTTAAGAACTATAAATCAAAAAAAGAACTTACTGCAGTTAATAAATTTTGCCATTACGAAAATATTTTGCAAATAAATTGCATCAATTTTCTTGTATTAACTTTAATAAGAATTATAGTTGTCTCCAAACATACGTTTGCGTCTAGTTATTAATTTTTAAAATGTATTGATAATAATTTTTTAAATTTTATATTTTAAAATCTTAATCAGACTTTTTTATTATAAAATTATTTATTTTAAATTAAATATGATAATGTTTCATTTTTTGAAATTCAACTCGCTGCTTTTAGATCTATGCTTAGTTTATATTTTAAAACATGTTCTGCTTTATCTTATTCAGAACATCGAAACATATATTACAAAATATTTATAGAATGAATTATAAATTATAAATTATATTCATAATTTTTTTTAAATAAAAAATCCCTAACATTATTTACAAAAAAATATTATGAGGTGCGTAAGTTTGACAAAAAAAATGAATTTAAAATATATATTAATATGATATGTTCATAATAATTTTTATAAACATCATTATATAATTGTAAGATTTAGGTACGTTTATAAAAATCGTAAACATGTATGCTATACCAAGTATTAATCTAATATATATGTACATATATATAGGCCTATATATAATAGCTTTTTCGCATATTAACTGCAAATAAAAAATAATTGTGCAAGTTATCATTTAATAAATGTTAATTTCCCGGAATTACGTTATTACTATTACGCTAAAGCATAGTTAAATATTTAAATAATTTTTCGGGACTTTTTAATACCGATATTAGGTCTTCTTTGACCTTCTGGATGTTATGGGAAAACTCCTTCAAAAAGTTTTAATTATCTTTTTATATGGAAATGGAAATATAATGAAAATAATTATATTATCATTTTATAAAAGTTTACCAATTAAATTTAGGTTATTTAAATAATAAAACTCACACATATTTTCCAAAAGTTAACATATATTTTTACCATTTTTATCAATAGACCACTCTTATACATTATAATAACCGTGCAACGTATGCATAATACACCATCAAATTTAATAAATCAAATATTGCAGATACAACATATATAATAGATTTCAAATTTATGTAAACTTATTTTTAATGTAAACTATATAATAACTGCATACATAATGCATACTAACTATACATAATAACTACATAATAATCATTCAATAAATGTATACAACATATGTATATATATATATATATATATATAATGATCAAAGATTTGTTGAATAGTTGACACTATTAGTAACGTGTGCATTCAACTGATTATGATGAAAACACACTTTAAAGCATTTACAAAGTATTATATCTTTTAAGAATTGTCGGAAATGAGTGTTTGTGCCGTTATAAAATACCCAATTGTAAGCATTTACCGTCCAAGATAATGCCCATAAGACGTAGCTAATTATATAATGCAAATATTTCGGAATTTTTCTGTGGTATGCGGCTTTATCCTGTGTTCTCACATAGTTTAGATGATATATTAAATTAGGATAAACAGTAATGAGGAAGAGAAGATTCATTGCAACAAGTATCAGGCCCAAGCGTAAATCTTTTCTGGAAATTCTTCGTTTTCTTTGACTTGCAGTTTGAGCTGCTAAAGAGTGGGAAGCAAAGACCATTCGTTTGCGTTGTATACTGCCCTGAACAACACCTCGCACAATTATGCAAGTTGTAGCAATGAGAAAGCCTAACACAATTAGACGATTGAAGATTGCATCGTAAATGTAGATCTTGCTTACATAGTTTGGATCAACGTTGCATAAGGTTGTCTTCAGCCCCTCAGCATTAACCGATTGGCTGAATCGTACTCCAAATATATTAGCTAACGCCCAACCAAACGATAAAAAGATTGAAATTCCTACTCCGAGACTTGTACGCTTTGTAGTTATGAGTACTCCAGTCTTTAGTGGTCGAAGTACCGCAATACTACGCTCAATAGAGAGACCCACGAGAAGAAATGGAGATAAGGGACGAATAAATTCCAATAAAAACGTTATAAGTTGACAAACATATATATTTGGAATTTTGTGAGCATATCGCAGGCTTGGAAATGACCATTGCAGAACACTCAGAATGGCTTTAAAACTTACCATGGCAATATCAGTTAAGGCAATACTAATAAACCAAATTTTAACCGTGACAGGAAAATGTTGAGAACGAGCGATATTAAAACCCAGACTTAAAATGCTGCCAATCAATCCGACGAAAAAATAGGGCAGAAATATTTGACAGAAATAGTAGTTAATGAAGACATAAAAGGTTTCTTTGTAAGGTTGGGTTGTATCATAAATTTGATCTGGAGTTTCATTCATCTCTTTAGTTTATACTCTGAAAAAACAATAAATAGTATATTATAGTAATGTAGTTCGACTTATCCATTATATGATTAACACATTTTCACTTAGCTGCACGAGCCATTTTAATGATACAAAGGTGAACTTGTTCACGGGATTTAATATATTATAATGAGAATAATTAAATGTATAAAGTATATTTCAATAATTTAGTATATAGGGGGGTTTAAAGTTTCGCCTGTCACAATGATCATTATTTTGCTGATCTATTAATCTAAATATCCATGTTTAAATTATCCACAGTAAAAATATAAAAGCATACAGGAAAAGTACCCTTTTATTCAATTAAAATTTATAGTATTACAAACATTGTACAAGCCTCTGTATAGGTATGACAAGTTTTCGTTCAGCTTATATAAAAAGAATTTAAGTTGTTTGTAGTTCTAATCCCGAATTAGTTACAGTTCTGTCATTTATATACAGCCACTTGACTCCTGATCGACATAAAATATATCACTAAATCGGTGTATAACTATTTTTCCTTCGCAGACACAGTTTTAATCATATATTTAATGAAAGCAAACCCGCTAAAATGAAAAAGTTTTCATAATAGGTAATGATTACACATAAGGATGAGATAAAAAATGAATCTGGATTTGACAATAAGGAAATTATACACAATACAGTCAATAAAGATCCAAATATGTCCACTCAGCGACTCATCGATAAATTCAGTATGTATCAATCATCAGTATGATTTGCCTCCATCAAAGAGCTATAACACTACAAAATTGTGTTGGAACTATCTCAGTCAATTCCTCTTGAGATATGTTTCGACAATCCATAAAAAAATTATAAGAGGATCCCGTCCTGCCCCGAAAATCATGGGAGGTTATTTAAGTATCTACCTTAAAAATGAGGCTGTACCTATTGTATAAAGATAAATATTTAACCATTAGCACTTCATTTTTAAATGTAATCATGTTTACAACATCAAATATATTATTGTTACCATTAAATATTGTGTACATTTTGTATTCACCATTTTCTCTAAAAGTGGTTCCTATTTATATATATATATAAATTTATGTTCCTAATTTAAGAAACATAATTTGATGACATCGTGATAGGAAACTTGTCCCACAATAGTTTTCCAATTTTCTACTTGACAACCAATTTTTACCCAAATTTACTAACAAAAAATATAAAATTGCCTTATACCAATATTTTAGTTATTTTTGCGTAGTTTGAGTTATTTTTGAAAATTTAGTTTATGCTTATACTAGGGCTTAATAATTGTAAATGTTAATTATTGAATTAATATTAAATGTATATCGTACACCCAATAAAGTTCAAAATAATAAACAAAAATTGTTTAGTTTATTAAATACTTTTGCAATGACTCGTTATTAGTGTAGCCCAAAGTTTATTTTTGTATGATTAAATGTTGTAAGAATACTTTCAAACGTTTATGTTCTTGATCGAGAAAGGGTTACACCGGGACACCATAACAGCCTTTTTAGTTTTATATTTTGATTTTAAATTTATAAAAATGATTAAAACATTTATATGTTTTAGCCTCTATCTGTTACAAAAGATTAGTTCAAACAAGTTACATATTGCCAAAAATGCAAAAATAATTCAATAATTCAAAACGTTCTACTGATTGTAGATATTTCAAACTAAATTAATGTTATTAACTTGTTGTGTTTAACTTTCAATCATGAATTTTATAAAGGTACCAAATGAGTGTTACCAAATACATGTTATATCGTGAAAATAATCACCTTTTGAAACAATTATTTTAATTACGCTTCATATTAATGATTAATAATAATTATTTACTATTTAAAATAATATAATTGTAATTAATAATTTGACTTTATTCAACCTATGACAAAACAAATTTTAATACTATATAATTAAGACTTAGAATAATACATTTTATAAGAACAATAATGCCTTCAATAAGTCAGTTTGACATGGTTATTGGTTATGATTTATACATTCGATATGATTGTGGTGCAAATATATTATACTCACAATTACTCGTTGTTAAAGTTCGTTAATGAATTATTTATGTATTGATCAATTGCATTACTTATAGCAATATTGATTAAAATACTAAAATATATAAATTTCTGTATTATAAAGTTATAATAAATATAGGTACGCTCAACTAAAAACGAACATCCACAAAACACAGCTAAAATCTAGTTGACTTACCAAAACAGTATCATGTGAAAAGTATTTTAATCAGACTATTTCTTGATTTATATATTCCTGGTCATGAAACTAACAACTGTAATCATCACCATTCTATACAATTATCACACTAATTTTCAAGTGCTATTTTCGTATAACACTTGCATTAATCAAAAGTATTGCTCTCTGAAACAAAAGATTAACACCTTCATCTTAAAACACATTTGATTAACTTCTTGACATTTCTTTAACGTCTCAATTAAAATCTAAAAATTGCCAAATTGCTGCCGCATCTAACCTTTACAAAAATATTATTTTTTCATATTCTTCATGACTGACTTTTGTTTAATTTTGATTTCTACAGAATATTATATACTGTCAAATATTGAAACAAATATATTTTCAAGATACGCATTTTAAGAAACAAGAAACAAGCTAGGATTTCATACAGCAGCATTTCATATTTATATAATATCAATATTTAAGATATTTTACAGTTTAGCTGCCTATAATTATTGTATTCCTTTCTAGTAGCTAAAACAGATATATGTTGTGAGAAAACTAATGCTCGTTTAGTATGAGCATTATTATTAAATTTAAAAGTGATAATTTTAATAAAAATAAAAATTATTAAAAGTTATTATTATTTTATGATTTTTTATATATATAATATTGATCTGAATTATAAATTATTGTAGTTGCCAGTTCATCAAATTTGAACCCAACGATTTTTTCAGAATATTCACTTTTTATCGATTATCTACAGACTACCAGATTACTGTAAACAATATAATTAATCTATATATATTGTATATTGTATATATATATTTTTTTTATTCGGACACCCTATATATACATGTGTGTATATGACAACCCGACAACATTACAATATGTTTGGTGTTAATCTGGCCAGGAAATTTTAATTTTCTTTCGAAAAGGGTAAAAAATAAATTATTGTTTTCATACGAATTCCAAATAATTGCTAATTTTGCATATTGAAGTTCAAGTTGTAGACAATGTAGCTATATTTTAAACTATTATATATTGTATATACTTATAATATATTATATACTACTAATATAATTTAAGAAGTAGTATATTATTCAGTGCATTATGATTTGTTCGTTATTATTTAATTTTAAAACTCCATAATTGAGATTGTACTACGTTATATTTTGTGATTTTAATCAATCAAAATATGACGTAATTTATTTTTTAGAAATAGCCTGAGTGTAAAAACAAACTAGCAATCGTAATTTCCAGTCTCACTGACTACTTCCATGAAAATTCTCAAATGAACACAGAATTTAAATGCATATAAATTTTAACATTTGTGAAATTATGTGTGTCTAACTGTTGATAATGCTAAACATTAAAACTTTTATAAAATCCGAATAAAAGAATTTAAACATTTTACACTACAACTATTTAGAAAATGCAAACAAATAGGCTATGTTTAGCAAAATAAATTACATAGTTGTGAAATATGTTACTATTTTGCTATACTTTAGATCAAATCTGTGTTTGTTACAACTCCCTCACAAAAATGTTACGTTAAGATACATTTTGCTTACTCTCTCTCCCTTTTGAATACTGTAGTCTATCAGAGTGATTTTTCTATGCGCAACTCTCCATCATTTACGCTTTATTTGTTTTTATAGTTAACCTCAAATCAGAAAATTATATTCTATTGAAAATATTTAAAATAAGTAGTTTCAAAGTACAATATAATAATTTTTAAATATTTGCCACACTAAAGTTAAATTTATTTTATTATCACAGGCTTACTATACAATTTCTTTATAAGTGTTTTTGTAAAATTATTGATAATAACGCAGTTTGTAACTATAATTAATTTATTTCATAAGTTTTAATAAATATTATATTTACATAATTACATTACACATATTAATAATACATGCACTATCACAATAAATCTGGCAAAGTTTTAAATAGACTGATGATTTATCAGCACACCACTGATGATAAAATAACGTTTTCTACAAATTTCAAGAAAATTTAATTTTCTGGGCCTATCTCCTCAGATTATTTTAATAACAAGATTCACTATTTTATATTTTCATTGTATGCTATAGGAAGAAATGAATCTGTTAATCATATTAAAAAATAGTAAAAGAAATTAATTTTTATAATGAAAGGTTTAGAACTTTGCATTTAGAATTCTAATGTTCGACCTAAATATCGTCATCATTATATTGATCTTTCAGACTAGACTGATTTCAACATTTATAAGAATTATTAAAAATATTGAATTTTATAATGAACAAGGGATCTTTTTTATTTACTTTAAAAATAGTAATGCTTAAACATTTAAAGTAAGCTGAGCGTAAGCGGAAGCTTTATTAGAATAAAAAATAGAATATAAATATTAGAATAAAAATGCATTTAAACAAAGTTGTAAAAACATAATAGGGGCCTATGCAAAAAATATTATATTGTAAAAAAAAGTAATTTCTTGTAATTATATTAATTTCTTGTTTGTTAAAAACAAAATCTAATGATCGATAGAAGATTTCAAATTTATGTTTTGAACATATAGCCTACCATTGGTCTAATTATATTATTTTAACTTTCCAGCTATATAAGCATCCCAATACTAAGTCGAGTGGACAGATCAAAACAAATAACGTTTAACCCTTCGTATGTGGACATACTGTATTTTGTAAGGTTTACTATGTGGAGGAGGTATAAAATACCCCGCTGGAAAAACAAACTTCCTATCATCCGATTAATCTGAAATTTTGAGCACTGATACCTTTTAAAGACTTGTCGAGTTATTTTTATTTTTAAAATATAAAAGCGTTCAGGCCGACACAACACTCACTGCAGACGATTTGAATAACCACTATGCAAATATATCAACTGATGATAATTATACCGCTCCAACGCCCAAGCAAACAGTCAATAATAAA
>JAUZND010091903.1:0-14944 GCA_034780555.1 Coelogynopora nodosa | reverse complement strand
GTCAGGGTTGTGGGGCACCTTCGGCGCATGGTTGTAGAGCACCTTCGGGTCATGGTTGTCTGGTACGACTGCGTCATGGTTGTGTGGCACCTTCGGGTCATGGTTGTGTGGCACCTGCGGGTCATGGTTGTCTGGTACCACTGCGTCATGGTTGTGTGGCACCTTCGGGTCATGGTTGTCTGGTACCACTGCGTCATGGTTGTGTGGCACCTTCGGGTCATGGTTGTGTGGCACCTGCGGGTCATGGTTGTGTGGCACCTTCGGCTCATGGTTGTGTGGCAACTGCGGGTCATGGTTGTCTGGTACCACTGCGTCATGGTTGTACCCATGGGCGAAGTCAGCGAGAAAGAGGTGGATGGAAACACTCTTATCAGGAGGACAGGATTGGTTATGTGTGTTTTAAGGATCCATCTTTTCAGAAATGTCGCAATGCAGCAAATGTTGTTCGGAATGCAGGTAGACCAACACCAGCATATCAGTGTAACACCATTTGTGAGACATTGGAGCTCTTTTTCACTGAAGATATACTGTGGGAAAGTATACGTTGCTCGCAGATGAAGTTAGATTCATTAAACAATGGCGTCTCTCAAAGGCTACTTTGGAATCCAGTAATTTTTCGGTGAAAATGATGGTACTGGTGTGAAGACTATTCATATTACTTAAAAAAATAGAGTGTTCCTCTTACTTTTCTAGCTGTAGAATACAATTCTGCGCTCTATTACACCAGCAGGTTTTGGTTTGGCAGATAGGCTAGATTCTGACACTTTTGCTGCATTCAAATATGTTTTCACAACACTCAATGGGAGACTGAAGATGTTTTTCAGTGCTAGTCTAGGCCCCACGGTTGACGAGCAATTGATGTCTTCAAAATGCCGCTCACCGCTTCGGATTTACAATCCGAGTAAACCCGAGATGTATGGTGAAAATATCTCATTGTTGTGTGACTCATACAACAACTAATTTTTGATTGAGATCTATTGACAAAGATCAATCAAATTGGAAATCTATCAATAAATCATCAATAAAATAACAAAATAAAAGCCTTGGCAGTGAGGTAGCATTTCTGAATTTCGGAAGAAATGGGACTGGTGACAGATTCCTTTGCTCGCAGGAACTAGCTGAAGATCTACTGGAAGGAAAAACTACTTATGTGTAAACTTTGTCAAAGAACAAGAGGCTCATACCTGAAAAATTAAAAATGGAAGTAAAGAAGTTTACATTAGTTTGTTCATTGAAAAAAACAATTGCATGTCTACATTGTCAAGAAAAAATACAAAGTTTTCGTTATCTCCATATTGCATCATGACAACAATTAACAATGTGCAAACTGTATTCTGTGCGATCCTGACTAGGCGGTGGCCCATGGTACATCTGAAGAACATGCTCAACGTCTGCATGTGGTGTTAATACCCACACAATGTTGTGTATCTATACAGAGGAGTTTGAAGATGTGAAAATTCAAGACTGCAACAGCCTATTAAATTGCATACAAACTTGGTCAAACTGTTGAAGAAGAACACGGTGCACAACAGCGTCCAGCTCGTCCTGCCTAGAGCTCCCGTTGCTGGTTAAGCAACCTATGTGAGATGTCGTGTGGAAGGTAAACAGTGGAACAAGTTCTAAAAGATTTGTCCACAATGCCAATAGCATGTCTGTGGTATGCACATCAGCATTCAGTACATTTACTCTGTGCACAACCAGTGAGTAACTATGAAAGTCACCCATAAGTGACATAAATGTGTGACATATACATATGTGAAAATACACACAATGAATTTATGTTCTTTCTAAATTTAATAAAAGCCAAATTAAATTTAAATAAGGTTTACATTTTACCTTGGTAATTTTAGAGGTAACAAATTGCTTGGCAAACAAAAGAAACGCTCAACATCGAAAAGCAGCTGGTTGTCTCCATTTAGCAATAATTTTACTTTTACGATTCTCGTGTTGTCTCCATTATTGTAGAATGCGCCTCTCCGGAAGTCGATATAAAGACTTTGGGGGTCTGAATTGCAGTGTATAATGCCGAAATACTTCAATAATAATTTTAACCCTTTAGATGATTTAAATAAATGAGTTAGCCTTTGTTATAATATTTCTATGTGATTCTTTTATGTTTTATAGTTGAAGGAATGAACGTAAAAGTATAGAACTTTATTTTCACAAATAGATTTTCCATTTTATATATCATACACGCAATATTTTGCGCAACAGTGAATAACATTATAACCTGATTAAATGTATTGCAAACTTTTCCAGCTCAAAATTATGATATAGAATTTTGCTGCTTACACTGAACATTTCATTACAATATTTGCAGAGAATGTATTAAAATAAGACAAATACTGAATCCAGAAGAAAGTTACAGCCTCTATATCTTTATAAATATCCTCCGGGTAATTGTTAGCTTATAAGTAATAAAAAAATCCTGTCCATTAGCGATATTTGGTATATTCTAGGAAATATTGTGCTAACGTGTTGCGAAATGTTTATGTAAAAATGGTCAACATGCCTAAATGAATTAATTTTGTGCTATATAGAATAAATCATAAAAGTAAACGTAATGACCTATTTTTTTAAAAGTTATTTTCAAAGTATAAATCACGAGATGGGTTTATACATATCATAATGGCAAATAAATTAAGTACAATATAAGATATCACTAAAAATCTAGTTAGAGATAGCATAATATAATATATATATATATATAAATATATATATATATATGTATATTTGGAATTATATATATATATATATTGTATATATATATATATATATTGTATATATATATATGTATAATTATATAAGATATAAACAATTAGTAGAATCTTTCGTAGTGTTTCGTAATCTTAATAATAAAAGTAGAATATAAATAACAAATATTATTTACAGTACATTCTAAACATAATGAACTTAGGTATGATGATTATACATGATTTATAATATGGAAGACATGCTTAGTTACCGCTCACGCGTCATGTTAATATGGAAGACATGCTTAGTTACCGCTCATACGTCATGTTAATCATAAATCAGACTTCCATCAGCATCTCTGTAGAGTTACTCTTATGAATCACAGAAAATTTTTAAGGGGTTAACTTCTAATTCGTGTCGAATTTGGGCTTCTATATATAGTTGCTCGGGGTAGTTGAATATTTCACCATTGATGTCTACTTACAAGCGTAATTATGCCCCCACGGCACAACAGGTAGTCACAACAAGTCAGTACTGGTGCCCTGGCTGGCAACTCGATGGGTCTATACGTCTCTCAATCCAAGATTTGTCAAATTGATATTCAGAATTTATCTAGTGTTCCTCGGATCTGACTAGTTGGTAATTACTGGTTGTGGGGATATTTTTACTCGAAAGTGTACATCAACTATAGAAAAACGAATTGGAAGTGGGATCTCCTTGAAAATGTTCCGCGAGTAATTGAGGAACTTTGAAAAACGTCTCATTCTATGCAGAGATGCTGATGAGAGCCTCTTTGAGAATTACTATGACTTGGAACTGAACTTTGTCTTTCATATTATAATCATGTAGGATTGTATAATATGCATCTTATTCAATGCAGTTAAATGAGATTCGTGAACTGTATAACGCGAAAAAAATTAGATTTTACCAGAAAAGACTATTTAAAGTTGTGTTAGTTTTGTATTAAATATATATTTCCAATACAGTAACTAATAGTGAAACTATGTCGAGGCATAACTTGCTGTTCATTTTGCAAGAATTATAAAATATGTTTCTTTTTGGTTTAAACTTCAATATCTTAAAAAGAAAAAAAGTATTGCTAGAAACTAAAAAACATAAATATGTGTTGTTTGGGGAGCACTCATCGAATTTTTTTAAAATCTAATTTTTTAAAATCTAAAATAAGGAATAACCACTACGAAATAAGAGGCATAATAATCTCAATTTATATGATTTTTTTAATCTAATATTTTTGAAAAATCCTATTTTTACTTTTTTTTAAATATATTTAAAATTATTGAAATTAGTTATTTGTGATTATATCATATAATCTTTATATTAAAATCATTTAAAATTAGACCTTTTAGAACTGAAACATCTGGACGGCGTATATTGGAACCTGCCTCGGGTCACAGGGTTAATTTCTGATTTGTGAACTAAATCAATATGCATTTATGACACAAGTAAGGACATTTTCGTTATGACATTTCACGGATAACACGGTGCTTTCTAAATTCTGATTTATCATGCCACATTGACGTCTCGGTGTTTTCTTTAAAAATGGTATCACAATTTTATCTATCTTTTATCTGCCCACTATAAATATAGTCCAATACAAGCATATTTAATTAAGAAAATGTGATATTTAATTTTTTATGAGAAACAATTAGGAGGTTATTGTATTTTAAGCGAATTCATAAAATAAGTAGTAAAATAATGGAGCTCTATATAAGATGTTATAACGGTCAAAATAAAAAATTACTTCGTAAATAAAAATAAATAAATTAAAAATTTAAACTAATATGTTTGTTTAGTATACTGTGTACGATCAGAGATCTTCCTGTAAAACAGACAACTATATTCGTCATATAAAACACGGTAATTGATTTTAGCCTTCGTTTTCTAAATACAGCAATGATTCAACTGCTTCTTCGTTTAGATTGCACTTTTTCAAAACTTTTAAAATCGCTTAATATAGTCTGAATGTCAATTTAAACTCCTCCCATATTATTTTTATTGTAAAAGTAAAGTGGCGTCAACGTAACTTTGTTTGCTATCATATACTAGACCTTTTCTCAGAACGATTTTTTATTGCACATTTATACAGTATGTAGCTAACAGCTTGCATGCTCATATTAGAAAGGAATGTATAGTCGTTTGGAAGAGAAGTTAATTGACATACATACATGCCTGGGGGACTACGTCCCGTTCAACGGTATTCAGTGACGTTAGATAGGTTGATCTTATAGAAATAATTTATAAAAATGTATTGATCGCACAAAAAGATTCTTACAAACGTATATTTACGATCAATTTGCGTAATCCTTACATAGTACATAAAAAACTGTTCTTTTATGGGTTGAAGGTTCATGACATTTTAAACATGTTATATTATTCCTTTGTTTTTGTTTTTCAGTAATTTGGATATTTTTATCAATTTGTAGTGTATCATATCGTATGTTTGTAAATAAAATAAAAAGTAGTTTTGTTTTCAGAATCGATCACTCGGTCACTATTTGCACAAAATAGTAGAACGGCCAAGCGAAACATGTAATCTTCATGCGATGGTCAAGGGGGGAGGGGGGTAATAATAAACGCGGTTGTATTTTAAAAAGGATTAAACTTAATACCCTGAAATTATGAGACTTGAGTTTCATAAAACTTTCAAACATTTTATTTATTTTAAAAAAAATAACGGCAACTTGGTTTAGCATTGATGGCGTTATCTTTAGTCAAAATCGGCCATTTTATCGTATTTTGCTAATTATATTATGTTGATGATATTTGGTGGTGTAATTTTATGACAACAAACATGCTAACATCTAAATTAGGTTGGTTGTGTAGGTTCACAGTTACAATAGTGTTTAGCAATTAAAAGATATTTTTACAAAAAAGTGTTTTAATGGCAATTATACTTATTTCACGTTATACAAATCGACCCTCATGATATATTTTTACTCTCTTTAAAAATGCTGTTCAAATTTTCAATAATCATTTATTTATGGATATATTTATGTATGTGTCATATTTGGATTTTTTACAAAATGTCACTTTTGAGTTTAATTAAATTGTATATAATTGAATACTAAGAGTACTTTTATAATTATAGCTACTACTTATTTCAAAAGAAGTGCAACATATTTCAAAATACTAAAAATGGAACACAATATTCATAATCAGCGCAGTATTTTTTTTTAATTTGACATTAATAGGATACGCAATTTTTGTAAAAAATATATCATGAAAGAAAGTGTGCGTAACTTCTCTCTCTCTAACTCTTGGTCGTTCTATAATATATACGTTAAAATAAAGTATCCGTTAGATTTTCCAATGAATTTGCATTCAATACACAACGTTTATTTTAAAATATATTATTGGTGAACAATAGTAAATGAGGTGCATTTCTAAAACTGCAAAAGTATATAATGATTCATTGATGAATTACCTGCCGGAGAGAGTTTCGGTTTGACAGGGGGTGAGTCGTCGATGAGTCATGATCTATTTTAGGCATCGCTAAATATGCATCTTATATACTACTACTTGCAGATTAAAATTAATATTTTTCTGCGTATGTCGATTTACGCTTGAGTTGTAACTTACGATGCAGCATAATTACACTACAAAATATAGTTACGTCACAACTATGTAACCGGCTTTAAATGTGTTTAATAAATTAAAACATTTTCTTTATAACACTAGATAAGTTTAAATTGACTAATTTAAATATATTTAGATTATATACTACTTACATAAGAATACATGAGTGTCATATAAATAAAGTAACAAATACATATTTTATTCACATTAATGTGCACATAGGTTACACAGTAAAAAGCGTTATTCTTTCATTATTATGATGTAATCGACTAATTGACTAATTAATTAATTTGCCATATCAATATCGATTGAGTACAACTTGAAGTAGGAAATTAAACTCAAAATTTATTTAACTATTTATTAATTAATATAATTCTATATTTTAATTAATACTATTATCCTAACTGAATATTTTATGAATAAAATTACAAAAACGCTGAAAAAATGATGACCTTGCTATCACAAAAAGACTTTAAAAAATATACCAACATTTTAGTTATATAAGACCTCTAACTTGATATTGAAGTATTAAAACCAAGATGAATGTATTGAATTAAATTAAAGTCAGACACTCAGACATCACTTGGAACTTACTTTTATTACTCTATTATAACCAATTAGATGTGTGATAAAAATTAGTATCCAACTTTAGTAACGTTTTTTTAAAGTATTTTAATACTAGGTTTTAGACCTGTAATTTTATTTAAATGTTATAATGTTGGCCTACAATATACGACAATATTAAAAAAAGATAATTATTAATATTTAATATACTTCAAAGTTTAACAATATAAATATGTTTTACTACTCAATTTTAAATGCATTCTTTTGAAAAGGTTTTTATTTTATAGGTAAATGGATCTTTAATAATTCAATCGCCTGTTTATGTGAGATTAATTCGTTAACATACTATATACAAATATTTTAAAACATAACAAAATTGGGTGTCTTAACAAATTTTCAATATACAATAAAAATACAGTCCATTTCATTTGTATAGGAAATATTGTTTACTAGTTATCTATGTATAGTAATATTTTAAATCTATGAATTTTTTATACAACGAACTTAATTTTGTAGATTAAAATGTATGCAGCCTTTAAACATTTTTTAAAGGTAACAAACAAATCAATGATAATCATTAACGAAACAAGTTCGAAATGAAATCTTGCACATTATATATTTATAAATATAATATTTTTCTAATTTTGTTCAACTAAATTTTTAAAATGATCTCGACACATCTACAAAGTTTTAAAAAACATATTGTTGTTCAATTTGAATCAACACCTTGAATCACGTATAAGTGTATCACGTTCTCTCGATTCGTGAATTCTGTGTTTTAAAAAGTATGTTACAACCTGTTTTTTAGGATTACAATGAAATATGTCATCTATAATAAGCGTATCATATGTAAAGTTAATTTGAGTTTTGAAGGGTTCGGATTTTTATATAACAACATTATGGGGAAATTGGAGAGTGTAACAAAAGCGATATATAAAAAATAGAATATACAATATGAAAAATTAAAATACGATAATGTTCTACTTTACACTAAGAATCAGTTTAAATACATAATATAAAATGAAGTGGAATAACATTTCAGTAAAAGGCTCGAACTAAATCCTCGTGTCTGTTATATATGAGTATATCTAAAGTCTATTATATTAGAGTATACTATATGGAAAATGCAACTCTAAAAATTTCAAAATACAATTGTTTTCTGTTGATATACTTTGATTATGTACTAATATACTAAAGTATATATCCAAATGTTTACGCCCAAGTAGAAATATTTCTCTTATTTTCCTTATCGTATAATATAATAATAATAATAATAGAATCACCACAACAATGAGATACATGACGATTGCAAGGGTACAAGACAACAATGATACAGCATATAAAATCACAGTTATGATTCGAGGACCACCCCCCTCAATATATAGGTTTTGAAAATTGAGACAAATGTCTGAAATTGTTTAAGTGAAGGGAGGGTAGAAATGTAAATAAATTTATAGTAAATGTATAAAACGAATATTATTTAAGTATAATTCTACTATGTCATAAAAAGAACATTTGTGACGTTATAAATTATTATAATAATAACAAAAAATTTGCTAATCAGAATATTTCAAATATGTAAGAAAAGAATAATAACCATATAAAACTGCTAAATTTGAGTTTTAGAGTGTAAAAATAATGGTAATATTTCGAAAATAAATAATTTCTAAACAAATAACGATAAAAAATAGAAACCAGCACAATTTTTTCAGGATTTTTGTTACTGAAAAATGACAATGTATGTAACTGCTGTAATTATTATTTTGCATAACATGATTGGAATAGGAAGTAGAGATGTCAAAAAAAGAGACGAACTGAATGGTTTAGTTGTATATTTTGTAATGGTTAGGTTGTTTTAATCGAAAAACATGTGCGCACCCAGGAATTTATGCAAACGGGAGACGCACATGTACATCATATAAAAGACGTTAAAATGTAATAAAATGCGTTCTGCCAAAGAGAAAAAGGTATCGTTTTGTCGAAGGGAGTTGTGTCGTTTGTCATATTGTGAGCAATGTGATCTTTTAAAGTGTTAATTGATTATAAAGTTAAAATTTTAAAAAATTAAAAAATAAAATATTGTTCAAATTTTACTTTTATTAAATATTATAGATATTTACTATTTTGTTACAAAATTGAAAAAGGATTACTTTCGGATATTATTGAAATAAAATAATAATTCCTTCCTACACTAACCGTTTTTACTTCATATACATATAAAAACGAAATTCCCCCTCCACCTTCCCAATTGAGTAAATTAATTTTAATTTTTGAACCAAAATTAAAAAATAAATAATTCTGCCAATCTGAATTAAGTACTTATTTTTCTGTTGCTATGGTTTTGTGAAAAGGTCAAGGTTATTTCTTACAAATTTATCAGAGGTATTGTAATGATCAAATGATATTTATCAATTTTTTCTAATATAATATACTTCTGTCAGGCACACAATAACAATCACGTTGATTTTATTGGGGGTTTCGATTATATTAAGTATGTGGAGTGTGATAGTAATCACTATAAATTAATATGAAGTTTTTTATCTATCAATCAGGTACATGTAAATATTTTTCTTAATACTACACATTGTAGCCTTTCAATGTCCAATCATGGTGATTTAGATAAGAATTTCAATGATGTTGAGGATGGGGAGTATGACTGTGACCATGGGAAATTGCTTTGAAATATATTGCTAGTATTTAAGATAAATTCCGAAAATAGAATAATAGGTATAAACTATAAGTACATATGCTTTTTGTATACTATAAATATATATAGTATTACAAGTATATAGTATGTATCCATTACTACAAGTATATACTATATGTATACTATAAATATATTATTTACATTAAAAAAAGTTTAAAACGTGCACAGGTAAATTGTCGCATTCAACTCCATATATTTTGATGTTTAATTTTACTGTTGTTTCACGATGTTTAATTCAGTTTTCCATATTCCTTAAACTCATTTATTACCATAAAATCTCCGACTCTCCTAATTTTTGACACCCTAAAATTATTAAATTCCTAAAGTTAAATACACTAAAATCTCTAAACTCTTAATGTTTAATACCCTAAAATCTATAAACTTCTAAAGTTTAATACCCTAAATTCCCTTAACTTTTAAAGTTTAATACCCCTAAATTCCTAAACCTCCTAAAGTTTAGTTTCCTAAAATCGTTAAACGTCTAAAATTTAACATAGTAATATCCTTAAACTCCTAAAGTTTAATACCCTAAAATCCAGAAATTTCTATAGTGTAACACCCTAAAATCCCGAAACTCTTAAAATCATAAACTTTATTCCCTTAAATTGACTCATTAAAGCATAAACGATTAATTGGATAGAATGAAATATATTATTATTCAAAAAATATATATCGGGAGACAGAGTATAAATAGAGCTTATATAAAAATGCTCTTTTCATAGTTCCTGCTCATTATGACCAAAAGTCAATTAACTTTTTGTATGTATATACTCTGTTAAAAAAAATCAGAAAAGATAATCATTTTGATCATTTTTTACAGAAAGCTGAGCACTGTCTTGATATTGGCCAAGTCAATTTTAATGGTCCCGTAGGTGGCAGCTTGATGAGTATAGATCAATTGCTGAAAGCGCATTTTTGACACTTTTGGTTGAATTGACTTTTGATCATTGATGAGCTTATTTTTTATCCATCATATTTGTCGTGAATATTTCGCGTATACTGTGTCGGTTTGCTGTATTCTTGTAACATTCTTTTCATTTGAGACCAGCCGATTGGTGTTGGACTTTAAAACATGTTTCCTTTTACAGCAGTTAAGTAAGATGTCCAATAATTTAAATAATAATTTGGATTCATAAATATGCTGTGGTCTATTTTTTATTTTTTAAGTTATTTGTATGCATTTAAATAAAATTGCTTTAAAACGAATAAAAATAATTTAGTGTCAATTTAGTTGAAACTATATTTTAACAATATGAACAATTTGGTTCACCATGATGGATTTATATAATTTAATAATAATTAAAATTGAGTTCAAATATTAGTTACTTATATTTCTAATACTTTCCTCCTTAGGAATGTTAGTCTTCCAACATTCCACAATCGGAATTATCCTCATAAACCAGTGGTTACCATGACAATATTGCACACTGTAGCATATGTCTCAATATTAAAATTACAATATGATCATAAATTGCATTCCTACGGTTGTTTAATCCATTCCAAATGTTAACAATAAATCGCATTCTATAAGTCATCAATTAAAATTTTAAACTCCTCAGTTAAGATGTAATTATGCACTGGTTTTTTGTCTAATGTTCCTCCACGCGAGTAAATAAAAAAATAATATTGCGTTTAAAAATTCCAGAAAAGTGTGCCACCGAAAATTAAACCAAAATATATCACCAATAATATACACATATAAACATTTTGCACAAATATATAATATTTGTCTAAGGTTTTTGTAATCCCTACAAAATTAAGTATCTTGAAAGTAAACTATAATAGAGGGAAATACACCTTCCGTTAACTTAGAAAAGTTGCTGATTAAATAAGATTCAGAAGATTAATAAATGCACCATTAATTTTTTAGAGCAACGTAAAAAAAAAGGCGACGGCAGAAAAAAGGTTTTCGAGCACCCGGAAACCCTATGATCTGGGTGCCAGTCTACTTAATGATGTATAATGATTTTATAATCATATAATATAATCATATAATTATATAATGATACTATAATCATCATTCCTTATTGCAATTTTGGTGAATTTATGTAGCAAAAAACATTTTACATGCAAATAAATCATCTTGTCATGTGGTTGTCCTTTCTAAAGGTCAACTTTTGTATATCTGTGTCATTGTCTTAATAAATCTCATTGTCAATTCATTTTTCTTTTGTGTAGATATGTTATAATAGAACCTTCCTCAATATTTCTAAAGAGATCAACACTAATGCTTTTCTCAATCACATGAATTCTTAATTTTTTTCTATTAAATTTTCTTGTGAAGTGGAGACCAACCATTCTATCCCCTTTCATCATATTCTTTTATCCATTATAATAATGCCCATTTTTTAAAGAAAACTAGCCAATATTAATCTCCTCAAATTTGGAAAACGGGTAATTTAACGTGTAAAAAGCTTTTTTCCCTTTATTTATTGTTTTCCTTTGATTCGTTTCGTTTACATGAAATTAATTGCATGTCTGTTTTAGAGCAAAATCCTTACCCTGACGAAACTGTCAATGATTTCATCTTTCTTTGATCATAAACTTGCCCCTTCTTCTGTTTCTAATGTTGTGAAAAAATTATTATATTTTATTGGCAGTCAACCTAGTCTCTAATTAGCCAAACATTTTTCTAAAACATTTTCTCCTAAAATTGGTCGTACTAAGCGGCACATGGGGAGGAGGTATAGAAGACTGCAGTTAGCAATAAACAATGGTATTGTATCTGTAACTGGCACCCCAAAAAATAATTCCCCATTCATTAATAATTCAACAATCATAATTGAATAGTCTATGGTAATATCATAAATGCGTTAAGCATAATTTTTACTAACTGAGTTATTTGAAATATTTAAATCAGGTAATAATTGTTCAACATTAAATATGTGTCAAATGCCAAATAGATAGTAAAAAGTTAACATCTATTGTATATAATAACTGTGACAAGTTACTGATAGAGATTAAACTAACAATTCTATAATACATTGTATATTCTCGTTTCTTCCCATATTTCCTAACATCTCAATTGGATTTTCAATAAAGACATCGATGTTCAATTTGAAGATAATTAGGAATGTTTAGTTCTTGTCTACTTTTTGAAAAATTGTAAAGAATTGCCGTTTGCAACAATAATATTGCAACATTTTTGAGACCATTTTGAAGAGTAAAGATTTACAATATCAATGTTTCTTTCTATTGCATTTCTCGTTATAATATGCGCTGCATTTATTATATCGCTATTCAGCCAAATTCAACCAATTAAGAAGTCTATATAGTGAGCAAAAACAATGAACATGTGTAACCGCAAATTAAGTAACCATCAAACTCAACATTTTCAAAAAGAATTCATCCATTTCTTGGTATGATGTGTAGTTACTTTTCTTACATTAGAAAACTCCCGATTGGGTGGCTACACGACTTGTTCGTTTATAGGCATATATCCCTTTCTATTCCAGTAGGCTTCTTTATCTTCAACGGCTGGTGTTTTGATTTGAACATTGGGCCCGTTTATAGCTCCGATTAAACCTGAAATAATAAAGGTTAACATTTTTTAAAATAGAAGTAAACTTTATTAGGATTTTAGCGTATCTTACCGCCTGCTACCGGAGACATAGTTTAGAAACCATAGATAAAAACGAACATAATTTAGTACGAAATCATAGGGGAAGAATTTTATGAAATGAAAATGATGCATTTACAATTAGAAAACTCGACTAAAATAACATGTAATTGTATTGTACTCGTTTCACCTTGCTCAAAATATTGACAGAGATACAAAACAATTAAATTAACGTTTAACGTTTAAAAAGTTATTTCAATAATACCGTTTTTTTCGTTAAATGAAAATAATACATAATATATTTACCCATATACCGTAGTGATAACAATTCTTATGAAAAATATTTTCCAAATTGCTTCAAACAGAACTATAAATGAAATGGCAAACAATTATAATGTATTCATATACATTGCTTCGAATAATTAATATATAACTGTACCGCGAAATGCTCCATTTCGTAGAATTTTATCAACATTTGTCACCCTTGTTTTCCCTTAGGAATCGTTATGTATTCATGTTTTAAAAAACATTACCCATCTGGTAAGTCCATAAATAATTCGATTCACGGATTCATTTAAGATCGTCATTTACCTGATGAAAAATATGGGTTGCAAAGAATCTTAATGCATTAAATATTTTCTGTAATGTTTTTGGAATCTATTCTGTTTGTTTCTGAAGTCTAAATCATTGTAGTCATCAAGGCCCGCGGAAGGATGTAAAAAGTGAGGGGGGGGGGCTGAGATCTCCAATTTCCACCCCCCTCCCCTCAAATATTTGCATCCGTTTTGTCCTCTCAATTTTTTGACGTCTATTATTAAAATGCCGCTGCCCCAAGGTTCTGCCGACCCTCATGGTCATTCATTTGATTCGACCTATCTCTTAAAACCAGACGAATACAGTTTTCTATTTACATATTGTGCAAATAATTTATATTGAATTACTGTTAAACAATCTTACTAAATCTGACATAATTCAAGTTTAACATATACGTTGAAAATTTATTACATTTACGCCACAGCTAATCCACAACTACTATCCAGGCTGAACTATGCAAATCGAGGTTACAAAATGCAGCATAATGTTCAATTCGTAGTAAATTAACACTTCAACTATATACAAGAGAAAATCGTTGAACTACATAAGAAGAAAAAAAACAATGTCGTACTTAAGTATTAGAATAGAAAAAGAAGTCGCAATAAATGAAACCTTTTAAATATACTATTTAAGCATATTCGTCGCAAGGGAGATCTGGATAGCGCTGTTTATTCCTTATTTGGACTGATCAGCAAACCATATACCCCATACCAACGAAATATGCCTGACTTCAGTATTACTTTACAAGACTCGCTGTGTACTTCATAAAATAGCCGATTTTCATAAAAAAAGTTTAGATCAAAATCCATTGATACAAAATAATCATTTAGTAAAAAAGGGCTGTTTAATTCAAACGTGACTTAACTAATGAGAAGAAAAAAGTACAATATCGTGCATAGGTATCAGAAAAGAAAATATCACAATAAACGAAACTTTTCAAATATACTACTGAAGTATATTCATCGGAAGGGAGATCTGGACAGCGCTGTTGTACGATATTGTACTATTTTCTTCTTTTAACTCGGTCACGTTTGAATCAAACCGCTCTTTTTTGATTACTGGTATTTTGTATCAATGGATTTTGATCTTAACTAGTTTTATGCAAATCGACTTTTATATGGAGTACATGGCGGACCTTGTAGTAGTATAGGGAGAGTGGATTTGGCCCCCTATGCCCTTCATACACCCTCCTACCCCCATACCCCCCCCCCCTTAATACCCCGGCCCCT
>JAUZND010091902.1:0-14945 GCA_034780555.1 Coelogynopora nodosa | reverse complement strand
GGTTAGGTTGGGGGTACCATTTTAACAAAGCATGCTGAATACACACGTGTTCTGTTTTTATGTGATCTAGTCGTCTGTCCCAAGTTATAAATCTGCTCTTTGGATTCTAATTGTATATTTTGAAATGATAATAATTCTATCGCCGTATCAAGTTTGACCTACTGAGCCAAACATTCCTGAAGGATTTGTAAGATCTGATTTGTAAAGTTGGGTAACTCTCGTTTGTTAAAATTACAATTCGATTTACAAAAGATAAAATGTAACCGCCACAATTTCGATTGTTTCAATTAATTAGTTGTGCAATGGATAGTTCAGGTGTTTTCCGGGACATTGAATATTGTAAGAAGTTATAATAATGATAATATATATTTCTAAAAATATACAAATAAGTACAATTAATTCTGTAAAATAATAAATTTAGTATGTCATTCATTGTAGTGTACGTGTATATATATTTTTATAAAATCATTTTAAACAGTTCCCATTATTATTGGCTAATAAAACAGGGCAATTTGTAGCACTTGTAAGCAATTGTATTTGTAAGAAATAAAGTATTTTTTTATAATTCTTCAATATGATAGGATAAAACATAAGTGCAAATTAAAAATGTTCTCGTTTAAATTTCACATATATACTAATATATGAAATAACCCTTCTTAACTGAGCGAACAGGTTCCATCCCCTTTGCATGATCCTTGACCCTAACGATGACCTAGATGTATCCTATATTATGCTGCAGACCGCCCTCGATCGGTTACTTCGAACCCTGGAAGACCTGGAGTCTCATCAAACGATTATCGGCTCCATTGACACGGCTCTGAACGATACCGATTGGTCGGAAAGTGCTCTGAACGAGACCCTGGACCTGATAGAGGGGTTTCGGGGGGACTATGAGAACATTGGGGCCACCAGGGACAACTACACCGACATGCTTTCCGCCAGTAACGACAGCTTGATTGGCAAGTTTTATGTATATGCATAGTATTGATTATTAAATGATATTTTATCAAAGTAGGTTTATTTTTAAAAATTCGAAATGCATAATTTTGTTTAGTACACTATTTCAGGGTGCAATTTTTTTGTTATTTTTGTTATTATACTTTCTACAATGATGCAATGGAACTGTTGCTTGAGGTTAAATTGATTTTGGAGTGCTTTTTTGTGCAATTATGAAGCAAACGATTTAGGACCATGTATCATGGCCATTATGACACAGATAATTCAATCCGGTCATGCAATTTATGCTAAGAGCCATAAGTACACTTATCCAATTTCATGCTCTGTATACCTTTGTCTATGGACATAAACATTTATTAGTAGTTTATTCATTTGTAGTTGCATATATACAAACGACATTAAATATGAACTGAAATGAATTTCAAAAACCATACAATATAGTTCCTAACAATTCTGTGCTGTCGGCCAATCGTCAAAAATCCCAATGAGTATTTTTATAATTAAATATTTTCAAAGCAATAAATGCTTTCTGTTGTTCAATTGGCTCCAAGGTTGGCGCCATGTTGTTCAATTTGCTCTAAAGTTGGCGCCATGTCATTCGAAAAAGGTCTGCTGCAATGGCCCCTCTCTCGTTGTCGTCAAAATTCTGTCACATCCTTATTTGGGACGTAGGAACATTTTATTTTGTATGCCGGGCGTGCAACATGCTGGGACGTAAACTTATGTAATACATAGGATTGTCTATATCTTGAAATCCTATTAATTTAGTTCACAAAATAAGTTAAAGTAGTCGTGAGAAGAAGAAATATACACAGGTGTACCCGGCTGGCTAAAAGGTAAAGTCTTTTTCATTGGCTACTTTGTGCTCATCTGTTATTGGTCAGTCTAAGAGTATATAAACAATGTCATCTAATTCGTCGTCTACATCAACATTGTCAGCATACAGTTCTTCGTCGTCTACATCTCCATTGTCATCATCCAGTTCTTCATAGTCTACATCACCATTGTCATCGTCTACATCTTCATCGTCTACATCACCATTGTCATCGTCTAGTTCTTCATCATCTACATCACCATTGTTATCGTCTAGTTCTTCATCAGCTACATCACCATTGTTGTCGTCTAATTCTTCATTGTCTACATCACCATTGTCAGCATACAGTTCTTCATCGTCTACATCTCCATTGTTATCGTCCAGTTCTTCATTGTCTACATCACCATTGTCAGCATACAGTTCTTCATCGTCTACATCACCATTGTCATCGTCCAGTTCTTCGTCGTCTACATCACCATTGTCATCGTCTACATCTTCATCGTCTATATCACCATTATTATCGTCCAGTTCTTCATCGTCTACATCTTCATTGTCATCGTCCAGTTTTTCATCGTCTACATCTCCATTGTCATCGTCCAGTTCTTCATCGTCTACATCTCCATTGTTATCGTTCAGTTCTTCGTCGTCTACATCTCCATTGTCATCGTCCAGTTCTTTATCGTCTACATCACCATTGTCATCGTCCAATTCTTCATCGTCTACATCACCATTGTCATCGTCCAGTTCTTCATCATCTACATCACCATTGTCATCGTCCAGTTCTTCATCGTCTACATCTCCATTGTCATCGTCCAGTTCTTCATCGTCTACATCACCATTGTCATCGTCCAGTTCTTCGTCAAAGGGACAACAAACGCCAGTCGATTATATTTAAAAAAATTGTACGATGGCCAGAAAACTCCACATCAACAAAATATGCACAAATGAGAGGGGTTTAGAGTTCAAAGGTGATTTTAAATTATCATTTCTGACCTTCTTTTCTATATAGGGTGCATGAAATAGAAGTACTAGTTATTGTTCAATAAATCTCTGATGTAAAGTTACAAACTTTAAGTATAAATAAGTAGTACTCGTCAATGTAATTCTAAGTCATTGAATGATTTTCTTTTTTATCATTTATACACAATACTTGAGAGTGAAAGTATTTTTTATTCATATTTGTAACTTTAATCGATCGGAGACAGAGTTTAAACTTGTATAAATATTTTACACAAATAATTATCATATAAATATATTTGATAGACACTATGATATATATATATTTATTTACATACATATTTAAACAAAAATAATGTTATAAAGTGATTTTACTTATTATAAAATTAATCAATTCAGATATTACTTTAGTCACTTTTGTATGTATATGTCTGATTTAGATTTTGACATTTATTATAATTAAGTTGAGAACAGTATTAATAGTTGTCCTTCTTGATATGCTACTTTTATATATTACTTTCGATGCAGACATGATGGCAGAGATTGCTCTGCAAAACGAACAATTAGCGGATCAAATCGCTACAAATGACAGGCACTCTGAACAAATCAAGAATATAACAGCTCTTCTGGACAGTATCAACACCAACAATTGTAAGACTATGGTTAAGTGTTTTGCCCCCCCGGGGATAGGCTGCGGTGCCCTCTCGAGTAAAAAGCTACCCTAGTACAAAGTATGACCGTGAATATCTTTCATGTCCAGTGAAGTTTATTTGAATAATTATCTATTTATATATGATTAGACACTGAGACAACGGATTAGGTCATCCTCAACTTTCCTAACTCTAAAATTAACAGCAACCTTATCGGGAGATAAACAATAATAAATTTAATAACTCGTGTAGCAAATAATTTATTCCTTACTTGAGAATGTTCACCCTGTGCCTTCCACGAATAATATACATGGCAGTCAAACAATAAAATCAAGGTGTCTTCAAGGTGTCTACATACGCGAAATTTGTGTATTTAAGTGAACTATACGTCATTTTATTTTTATATGAATAAATATTGACAGTTTGACTATATAAAACTTTTTATTTGATTTATTAACCTGTTTCATATTAAGCGATCTTTTATATAATTTTGATAAAATAAATATGTATAAGTATGTTATTAACGTGATTTTTTCTTTTTTAAATTTAGACACCCTGCCTGAATATGGTGTTTTAAGACCAATATGGTTATAATCGTAATGAATTACAGTCAGATATGTAAGAAAATTCCACTTCTTGGCTGAATATACACTTGTTTCGTCCAATACTGATGGTCTCTTAATAGATGGTAATCCTGAGGTATACTTAGAAAAGATATACATTGTACTTGTCATCTTTCACACCGGGTCACATACGTACGTGTGTAATACCGGGTCACATACGTACGTGTGTAATACCGGGTCACATACATACGTGTGTAATACCGGGTCACATACGTACGTGTGTAATACCGGGTCACATACGTACGTGTGTAATACCGGGCGTTGATTGGATAATTAGTTGTAGAATCGGAAAGTATCGTCCCAACTCAAATGTACAATAAACGGAATAAGTAAAGAGCTCATAGAGCTTGGGATATCATGAAAGATTCGTCTTATATGTATTAAACTTTCGAGAAACGAGTCCCAGAAATTCCATTTAAAATGAAACGATTATTTATCCAAGCCTATATTAAACGATCCAGAAATTTAATCTAGGTGAGGCACAACATCCAAGGGGCGCAAATTGTATTCAATTTTTTTAATGTCTAATGATTAAACCACTGTTTTAAGTTCTAAGGGCGTAATACTACCTTATAGGGGCGCTTACTGACACCCATATCGTGGTGGTCATTAATATGATACATTAATGGTACAATAATAGTACATAAAGGTACATAATGGTACATAATGGTACATAATGGGACATAATGGTACATAAAGGTACATAATGGTACATAATGGTACAAAATCATACATAATGGTACATAATGGTACATAAAGGTACATAAAGGTACATAATGGTACATAATGGTACATAATGGGACATAATGGTACTTAATGGTACATAATGGTACATAAAGGTACAAAATGGTACATAAATGGTACATAATGGTACAAAATCATACATAATGGTACATGATTGTTGTATATATACAACAACCATATAGATCGAATAACACAACTTTCTAGCATATTAATAATATACACGGCTCATACAATATAATAAAATATTCAATCAATATTCCATCATATTTCAAAATGGAGGTATTTATAATTATTCACTGTTTCAACTTGACTCGTTTTAATAGCGTATATTTTTATTATGTGAAAATGACATGCTTCACTGAACTATACAGTGAAACATTATTGATTGTTTATCCAAGCAACTTATTTTACGATTTTAGCGGAAATTGTATACGATGACTACGCCAACGATTCCTCATGGAAGATAATCAAGGATGTTGAAACTGAAGTAAACAATATTGATATTGAAACACTTGAAAAGGCTACATCTATTGCTAATGATATTATTGATGATATTGCCGTCTTGCGGAAAAACGATTCCGACAATTCCACTGATTTTATTGATAGTAAGTTATAATAGTCATCCTTTTGAAAACAATGTCAGTGTTCATTATAAATATGTCTTTTGTTTAATTCATTTCTCAACTTTTTGATGACCTTTTATAAATTGTTATGACTTTTTTTATTATAACATATTCTCTGTTGTTTTGCGGTAATTAATCGTTAACAAATAATTCAAACAGGACATTAATGTCGAAATAAATATATTTATGTGATTACAAACCACATCGTTACATATAAAATTTGCTTGAATCATTTTATTCTTCAATTTTTGTAGTATATATGCATGTTTTTATCGCTTTTTGGATTGTTCGATTGATCGTGTTATAATCCCTCTGATAATACAGAGCCTGCATTTTCTTACCAGATTAATGGATATTAACCAATTTTTGTTAGAAATTAGGAACATACATACTTCAAGATAACAGGAATCAAATATAATTGGTAAACATTTTTAAACATTGAAATCAATTTTTTCTGCTAATCAAATAAACAATTCTGATTCGCTTAGTCGTCCACCAATCATCTGCTAGCGGTAGTACAATATAACCATATTATTGTCATTACATCAAACAAACCACAGTGTTAACTGAATTTTTTGTCTACTTTTATTCTCTTACAAGAAGTCTTATCAGTAGAAACAACGAAAGATGCACTGTTCTCCAATATGAGAACCCTTGAGGCGGGCCTAACCGCCAATCAGAAGAGACTGGCTAGAATTCGAGATATGCTGCAGCACACTTATGAGACTGTGGAGCTAGCCCACTCGGTCGTATCGATTGATGTGACTTCCTTCTTCGTACGGGGCAACTGTGTCAAAACCTACACACCCTATTTCATTGAAAAGTCGACCGTCTTTCAACTGGAGTGAGTTACCATCTCTCAGTTCATATATTTTATTCTTACAATGTCCATTGTGCCTAGAAGATAGCATGATGTAAATTAACATAAAGCCCATTTTGGAGCTCTATATAGGCTGAAAGGAGGTGTCATCTTGATTCACCGATATTTACCCGATTCAGTTAAATATTTGTTAACAATTTAGTATATATGTTAGTGTTGTTTTTCAGGGCGATTCTAAATAGATATCATTTATTCATTATAATCACATGCCTGGTTAGTCGGTTACTTAGCAACAAATATGGGCTAATTTGAATAATGCATTTAATAAGGAAGTGTACAATAAAGGAGATTTTAACTTTTTTGTGATAATTAATAACATCGTAATATGATATGTATATATGAGATTCCATTAGCAGCATTTTCGTAAAATGACAAAATAATTTAGTTGCGTAAAATAGCAATATATTTTTGTAAATAACATAATTTTTAAGGTAGAACATTTTAATAATGTAATCATCCTAACCACATATGATGATCATATAATATGATGATTAGGAAGATTTACGTTCTCTTATTTTGTTTCAGCTATCTATAATGCACCTAGGCTGGCAATAATTATATATATATCGTGCTTCGTTTATATTTAATATATACCGACCATTAAATGAGATTTGTTTTTAAATTTATAAAGTATAATGTGTAGTGCGGAAATGTTTTGTAACTTTTTTGTTAATTTAGAAAGTTATAATGTTTTTCTTTTTTTTCTTCTTTTTTTTTGTATCAAATTTTTTTAAGATCTGTAAATTGTATTCCTCATTAAGATTAAATGTGATAGACGATATTTAACCTAAATAGACAACTGAATACTCTGAATACCCACGTTTAACTTGTTCATTATGTATATATATAATTATGTCATTTAACAATCTCTCTGTAAAGTTTAATTCTTGAAAAAATCCTAAACTCCTGAATTATCGATTATATTCTTCTAGAATATATAGATGCTATTGTGTGCCATACAGATTTGCATTTTTTTGATTATAAACAATATCTCACTTATTCTAGTATATAGGCCGGTTGGACGAGATTATCTCCGGAAAAGTTACATCTTATAAAAGTTGATTGTTATTACACAATAATATTGTAATTTTTTTAGGTTACTTTATTTTACTGAATTATATAATTTTAATAAACTCATACCACAGCTTTTCACTTCGTCATGTTTATGAAATTTGCTTTCCAGATTTTGGTTTAAACCGCAAAATAAATTGACGAACTCAAACACAAAACAGCTGATTCTCTACGGGCATAATCCTGCTGACTCAAATGTTCACTTTGCTTGTTATCGTAATGCATCTGCTGTAGTCTTCGTGTAAGAAATGGATTATTAGTTTACTTTGATCTGTAATAAAACTGATAATTTATAAATCAGAAGTATATCAGATATTAAATAGATAGTCTTAGCTGTTCTATTTGTAAATATCAGAGTCAGTGTGAATCTCTTAAAGATATAGAAAAAGCTAAAATTATAAAATAAAATCTTATATCACATAAATTGTTAATGTTATTAAAGATGTCAAATGTAAATAGGCACTACTTTTTTATCATATTTTTAAACAATCGTGAAGTTTGACAACATTTTAATTATTTTATGACTATGGTAAAAGTTCTGACTAAGTTGTTTTAATTTTTTATTAATTTACTTTTTCATAATTATTTTGTAGAATTAATCTGAAATGCATGTAAAATTTCAATTTATATTAATAACAATTTTATTCAAATTTTTTTTTATGAAAATTTATGAAAATATTGTACAGGTCCTTACAACGAGTAATTATTTTATTTATTTATTTATTATATTATATCACACAGGTTTCTATTGAACATTATGTGCCGTGATATTCATGTTGGCAAATCATTCGGTATCAATTGCAGTTATACGAATACACATTACCACATTGCATTTTATTAAGTGTTTCATTCTTCATGAAGTTGACACATTTTAAAGTCGGTCTTCTGCCTAAGAATATTTTACTGTTTTAAAAGCATCTAGGCATTCTTCTTGAGTTTATCTTCACATTTGAAATTACTAAATTAGGTTATATATATTTCAACGTGACAGAACAAGATTATTCCAATCTTTACCAAACATCCTTGTGGCATGTATAAAAATGATTTTGGGAAATTTCAAGTGACAAAAATTATTTCGTAAAAAAAAATGATTAAAAAAGATGCTGCACAAGAACGAAAAATTAGGTGTTTTGTAAATTCTAAAGGCGAATGGGAAGCGCATAATATTACCAGCTTTGTGAGAAATACGCATATTGTTTCAATGATTGAGGAGTTTGAATTCGATGCATTGGCTATCAATGTGTGGAAGGCTATAGATTCTGCAAGAAATTGCATGCGTCTGCGCTATAGAAATGGATGGTACTCTATCCAGTTCTAGGGTTAACGCAGATTGATGCTACCTTGGAAGAATGTGCATAAACCAATCGTACTTCATTGTAGGACAATACTCACGTGAAACTGAGCCCTTCTCTATAATAAAGGTGATGATATCGTGTGGGTGTAAGAGTCTTTGCCTGAAGAGAGTTGAATTGGGTGCGGTCGCTGTTTAAGTTGATACCGCTGCCTACTTCTATAATGTAAATGAATTAACATGATGATACCCTTCATATAACGAGAGTATTGTTGCTACGAAGAGAAATATGTTGACATCAACATCTGGAAGGTGGAAGCGTCAGTGGCTAAAGACCGAAATGCGCCGGTCAAATTGTATCACTTATGTCTCGTAGCACAGTATAACGTCGTATTCATGACAAGCAATTGACCTACAATTGTATATTGACCTACGATTGACCTACAATTGTATATTGACCTACAATTGTATATTGACCTACGATTGACCTGCAATTGACCTACTCCTACTAATTGACATACTTAACGAAGACTAACAACACTCGTATTGGGGACGTAGATAGCGAATGTGTGAGCTCTACTTTAGTGAGCTCGACACTGGAAAACTTATAATAATGATGCTGTTAATGTCGACGGTTTTTTCCGGAGAAGATTGTCCAACAAGAATAATATTTCTAAAATTTTTGTACAATGGTGCAACGTTTAGTTTGTGAAAGCATGGTTGACTTCGAAAAGCAGCAGAATATCTCTGGGTTTATGGGTCTTATTCTCTAGAGGTCGGAAAACACCCTATTAATTTTCACAAATACAATACAGTGAAAAATAATCAAAACGAATACAATAAGCCTTAATGTAAAAAATCCGTATAATAACAAACAAAAAATGTCAAAGGCGCAACCATAGAGAATTATAGGTTAGCCCAAAAGAGAGAACAGAGATAAGCAGATAAAAGATGTCCATTGAACTGGAAGTATTCGCAGATTAGTAAGTCAACTTTGTTTTTGGTTTAAAGGTATGTAGAAGATGTGCAAGTGTTGGCTAGGTAGATTTGTTATAATATTAAAAAGATTGAGTAAGCAATTGTGAGTAGGTTTCACACAGAGAAAATTTGACTGGAACACAATCTAAATAAATGTCTTCTCCTTTCGAGGTTCAGCATATCGAGGCTCAGACAGGGCTTCAACATGAAATTGATAGAGGTATACTTTTGACCTATACCGGATGAGGCATAGCGTCAACTTCTCAGAAGCCTGGAGCAGAATCCTTTGTGGATGGTCTCCACGGGATATTTATAGGCATAGCTAGGACGGGGCTCGAAAAGACTCAGTGAAATAGGCCAAAAGGCGTTGATCCTTACTATGAGCTTCTTTGTCAGCAACGTCCTATAATTTGTAGAGTTGTAGTAGTAGTTGGCTGTGCTGACGTTGAATTAAAATTGTTTGCTCCGGAATAGAGTTCTGGAAGGCACAGTAAGTGAATTTCTTCTGCTGTTTGATGCTTTTTTCTTGTAGTTAATTGTCGAGCCTGCATTTGTGAAAAGTGTCAAGTACTCGGCCCCAGAGAGCAAAAAGAGAAAAAGAGTAGGAAAAGCTTCCATGAAGAGAAAATCGTTCATATACATCAAGATACGTGTAGACCAGGAAATTCCTGCCAAAGAGTCGAACGAATATAACAAGAAATACAGTAGATAATATGGTGTTGTCGGTGCCAGTGGCCAATGGACTAATAATACAGTGGTTTCTGTTTTGGATAAAAACAGTAGAAATGAAATAATTATGGTAGAGAGGAATTCTGTAAAAGACATCCTTCAGATACAGAATACATGCAAACATACGGGATCGTAGTAAGGATTGAGCAAGATATCGTGAATGTGTAAGTGGAAGTTAAAAAACTGTTGATAAACTTTAATATGAAACCACAATGATCATTTTCCAATGCAAAAAAATAATCCCATAAATATAAAATAATACACTCAACAAGTGTTGTTTAAACCTAAACAAAGACAAAATGATCACAATAAGAGCAAAGAGCAAGTTCAATGAAACACCAGGCATAATAATCTACAACCAGATGTGACTCTTGTTAAACGGGGACAGATACCATGGAACACATCTTTTTAAGTAAATCAGTTTTTTGTGTGATAGCAGACTTAACAGCTTTAAAATAATCAACTTTATAAGCAACAACATAGTTGATACCAGCAAGCTTGGAAACCTCTTAAACGAGATTGATAAATTTATCTTGCAGATCACATTACGTAGTGAGTTGGGATCACATTGAAGTACATAATATGAGGGTCGGACCAAAATTAGTGATACTAAAAGAATCAAGAACGTTATTATAAAGAAAAGACACATGGAATGAACATATAATGGATGAATGCTCTACAAAAAGTTAATTAATTCATCAATGAACAGAACGAACATCTTTACAAACACAATATAGATTTTAGTAAGGTTTGAAATTTAGTGGAATATCTCAATGATAAAAGGTCTGTCCACGGCTGTGTATTATACATCAATTAAACATAGGTATAATGAATTAGTCTAATCAATTAAGAAAATCCTTGTATAACACATATCATAGATAAGCTATTGTCTTGTTTTCAGTTGGTCTACAGGCGAAGGAAAACAACCCGTTAATCTCAGTGTGCTTATTAAGTTTAATGAGACAGTTCCCTGGAACAAAACGACGGCTTCTCCAAAAAGTTGGTACAAGGTTTCAGTAAATATGTAAGTTTAATTTTCCATATATATATATATATATATATATATATATATATATATAGAGATAGAGAGAGATTTTACGATGAATGCATTTACACGTGTATTTAAGTAGTATTTAAGTAGTATTACTTTTAGTGGTTTATTCATAATGGTTAACATATAACGTCGTTCTATATTTAATGCATATTACCACACGGGTACCGATGATTATCTAAGTGATGTTGCCAATAACTAAAATTAATTCATTATAGTTATTAATAATTTATTGTAATATAATAAATTGATGCATAATTTACTGCGTTTTTATGGATAAAATTGTAATATTCGGAACAAGAAGAAACTTTAATTAAAAATTTGCCAAATAACACAACAATCACTGCCCAACTGTATTGCGATTCGCTTGAAGAGTTGAAAGATGCTTTAATGCAAAAAAGCCGCCGAATTGCAAATCAAGGATTTCAAAACTTTCATATCCTTCATGATAACGCACGCCCCCATACTGCACAACTGACTCAACAAAAGCTGGCCGATTTAGGCTTTTCTGTTGTACATCACCCTCCATACTCACCAGACCTGGCACCATCAGATTATTACCTATTCAGCTCAATGAAAGCTGGTCTATGTATAAGTGGAGCCACCTACAATGGAGCGGAAGAAGTTGACACAGCGTTACATCACTGGATCGAAAGCAAACAGGCAGATTTCTTTCGCAATGGAATTCCTATGCTACCTGAAAGATAACAAAGGTGTAACGATGCAGGAGGGGATTATTTCCATAACATGCATAAACATGATTTAAAGTAGGTTAATGTTGATTAATAACGGTTGCACATATTCATAAGACATTCTGTTCATATTCTTCTGTTATTGTAAATAAATGAGACACAGTTATTCTCTGTTTTTCTCCATAAAAACGCAGAAAATTATGCATCAAGCCTATATATGTTTGTTTTTAGTTTATAGTTAATAATTAACTAATACGCGGGTTAATTATAATATAAAACTTATTCACTATTGTTTCAATTATTACAATATCTATGAATGCTATTATAATATTAAAATGTAGTTTATATAATGTGGTGGTTGGTGTACAAATCACTCTAAACATAATAGAAACATTTAAAGATCTAGTTTGTGTAATATACACTTGCGGTTACAACATTAAAACCAATAAAAAAATGATATTTAAGCATGTTCGTAATTATTAAGGAATATTATAGGTGGCTGTTAGTTAGTTCACCAATTTTATTAAAATAAAATGTGACGCATCGTCATCTTTTTGTCGTACTAATTCGATGTCTAACTCAACTTTTTTAATACTATGTTGTCACCAAAAAATATAATATAAATAAAAAACAACAGTATCAAAATTATTACTCAAAAATAAGTTTACTAATTCTGCATTCAATGTTGATGTATATATCATTTTGTGTATGAAACGAATAAATCAAATCATTGTTGTTATTAGACATTAAAACAGCGCTTTTTATATTATATATTTGTAATTCTATTAAACAAAAAAGGTATTTTATAAATAATCGTTTATGAGATATAGAATTGTGTTTGACAATGGATTCATCCTTTAGGGCCAATCTTTTTCTGGCTTTTAATTAATATAGTTATTTATCCTCAGCTAAAGACAAACCTTCTTTGTAATGTAGATATGAGAGAGGACACCTTTCTTATTAGTTCTACTACCTTTAATATTAATAGATTTTTGACCACGCGAACCTCAGACATGAAAACATAATCAATACATTAAATGCGCATATGATAATATTAGGCATGATCTTAACGTGATCTCAACATGATCTCAACATGATCTCAACATGATCAGGCATGATCTCAACATGATCTCAACATGATCAAGCATGATCTCAACATGATCTCAACATGATCAGACATGATCTCAACATGATCTCAACATGATCAGACATGATCTCAACATGATCTCAACATGATCTCAACATGATCAGACATGATCTCAACATGATCTCAACATGATCTCAACATGATCTCAACATGATCAGACATGATCTCAACATGATCTCTACATAATCTCAACATGATCAGACATGATCTCAACATGATCTCAACATGATCTCAACATGATCTCAACATGATCAATCATGATCTCAACATGATCTCAACATGATCAGACATGATCTCAACATGATCTCAACATGATCAGGCATGATCTCAACAAAATGTCTACTTTTATTTTTAGAACAGTGTATATATCTAAATTCTCCTATCATTTGGAAAATAATCTTGTCGGTTGTTTTGTCCAACGCGTTTTTAGAATATCTTCCTCTTAGTCTATTTTCAATGTTTCTATTTATTTAATATCTTCAACTGAACTATTTTTTTAAATATATAATAGAAAATTGTATTAATAAATATCACTCCATTAATCTACTATATTAATTTTACTCTATTAATCTTTATTCTGTTGAACTAAATCCTATTTCAATATTCCATTTTATGAGTTTGGTTCCATTCAACTATTAAATCGCAAGAAACGACTGCTTAAAAGAACATATTCCAATCTTTAAGTTATCTTCCCCCCAAAAACAATACTACTCCTAAGTCTCTGAAGTCTCTGATGATCTATAAATACGTGTGTCCTGTTGATCAAGACCTGATCTGTGTTGGTCGAACCGAACTCTACCTCAGACAACTGATGAAGGAGCACCAACGAACAGGTCCAATAAGTAAACATTTGTCCACTTGTGATGGTTGTGCACCCCGTACCCTGGATAAGTTTTGAATTTGTTTTACTATAATAGACACAAACAATAATAACTGAAAATTAGCCATTAAAGAAGCTAGTCATATAAAATCAATTTTTTTCTCCCTTAATCATTCCCTGTCTATTTCTTGTTGTTCATTTTCCCTAAAAGTGTTCAACTAATATGACTGTTTCATCCATTTTAATCTTTATCCTTATTCTTCGTTATTATTTGATCTGTAAATTCGCTGTGTTTCTGTGAATAATTTTTATTATATAGTTGTTTTCTATTTACTTGGATTTTTTTGAGAATGGTTAAAGTTTAACCGAAACATGTCAAAAAAATATAACAATTGGAACATAAATTGAAACATAAATTGGAACATAAATTGGAACATAAATTAGAACACAATTGGAACACAATTGGAACATAAATTGGAACATAAATTAGAACATAAATTGGAACATAATTGGAACATAATTGGAACATAAATTGGTACATAAATTGGAATGTAAATGGAACATAAATTGGAACATTATTTGGATCAATAATTGGAACAAAATATGGAACATAAATTAGAACATTAAAAAAAATTCTTCATGCGTCACACGCATGGTGAAGTACAGACTGAAACTCGAAATTCGTAAGAAATTCGCACCACCTGAATATACATATGTGTGCCCGTCATGCCTGAGGCATTTCCGTGCCCAGATCGGCCAAATCATATTTGTTTTCAGTCGGAAGTAATGTAGACATTCTAATAGACTTGAATAAATATCTGTGCAGGATATCAATATTTACGTACAGGGTGATCCAAAAGTCCTTGCCGCTAGAACACTGAGATAATATATTTACATAATTACTTTATAAATGAATAT
>JAUZND010091901.1:0-14947 GCA_034780555.1 Coelogynopora nodosa | reverse complement strand
GAGCGATATTCTATGGTTGAAGCCTTCGATGGACGTACGGTTCTTCAACGCCGAGGGAGAATTGATGGAGGAGAAACTTTCAATATTGGAACTAGAAAATCAATCAATCTATATCAACAATCAGATGATCGAATTGAATATACACGTTACCTACTACTATTATAAAGTTTAAAACCAAATTATTTATTTATTGCTGATACCATTTGAAATTTGTGGTTATGTATATAATAAAAACATATAAGAACAAAAGAGCATTAGAGCATATAAGAACACTTCTCAACTAACAAAATGCAATGTGATACAAAATTAAATATGACAAAATGAAGATGTTATCCAACTAACGAAATGATTAGTAAAATAATAGAGAATATGTGAATTTTAAAATATATTCTACAAGTAATTATATCTAAAGGACCCTATATATTTATTTTTAAAAATAGAGTCGCTGATTATATTTATTATATCTACATTATAATATATATTACGTACATCACTATTATAACTCATGCAAACTGCAATATTTTTGAATATGTGAGAAACCCTAACTAATATAATTTATGATATATTTTTTGGGTACGTTTAGAAATGATGCCTTAGTTAAATAAAAGAGAAATTCATTACATATACAGTACATTTTTCTGTGTTTCAACGTGTTTGAAATTGGCCTATATAAAGTAAAATTTCATGATAACTCACATAATATATAAGGCCTAGTTAATTAGGGACTATTTACAAATAATATTACGCAAAAAATAATCTTTTTAAATACCCCACCCTACCATTAAACACCTTAACGCAACAGTAAAAACCCCAATGTTAAGAGCAATGCGCGCTGGCATGGGTTATTATTAAGACACGCGCCCCGTCTCTGCAAGGAAAAATATAATTAAATTAAACGTATACTACGTTTATCTGTAAAAAGTAATAGTTTAATAATAATAATAATGTCTGCTTTAAGTTAACTTAAAACAAAATCTATTGAAAACCATTCCGAAGATATTAAGATTTTAAATTAAATAAAATAATAAGAGAATTATACTTAGATAAATATTATATATTTCGGTATTCTTTGTTTATGCTATTTTACGTTTAGTGTAAATGAATCAGAATTACTCGGAAATTCAAATGCTTTGCTGGTTTTCCTCCAAATTGTAATATTCTTTCTTTTAAATATTTAAAAAATACTTTTCTAGTTATAAATTGCTCTAAAATGCACATTGCTATTACAAAACATATTAAAGTTTTAATGAGTTGTTAATTTTAATGTATAAGCTCTATTACAATGTTAATAATGTCATGACACATATATACTCTGTGTCTGTCTCGTCTCTGTCACTCTGTGAGTGTGAGTCATGATGTTATAGTCTCAAATCTTAATAGACTATAGATGTTAGTCTATATACATTAGACTGCAGTTGCATGAAGAGTACAGACTCTTAATAGTCACGCAACAAAGGTGTCTGACCTATTTACTAATTTTTAAATGAGAAAATGATTGGGAGAATACTTTTCATAAGTGACAAGTCTGAACAAATAATGTGTATATATCTGGAATTCAAGAGTGATGTTGATGAAACTGTTTTTTTAATATTTTATATCATTTATTTTATATTTGATACATATAAATATTATAATTATATACAATTTATGTGCATATTATCATATGACTTATAAAGTCAAACTAAAAAGAATTCAAATTTCTTTGTTTATATCTTTCAGGCCCAGGGTGCACCTGTATACATGAAATTCACATACATCATTCTATATTGTTTTTATGAAATTCACATATATGTGAATATATATGTGAATTTCACAAAAACAATTAAATATACTAAAAATATGAATTTTCTGTGAATTTTTAAAATTTTATTAAAAACTTCTTTATAATATACTGCTTTATAGACTCCTATACAATGTAGCATTTCTGTAACAGCTAAGGACATTTATGTTAATATTTCTAGACTATAGTCTATAGTATATATATAGTATAGTATATATAGTATAAATATAGTAAATATAAAAAAATATATTATAGTACATATAGTCTATAGACTATAGTATAGTCATATACAGGTTTTCCTGTGCTTATGTTGGTCAGCAATCAGAGTTATACATAATAATGACAAATTATTAGAATTTTTAAAATATATTGTCATACAATATATGTTCACTTTTAACTTTATAGGTCAAAAGTGGTTTTAGCATACAAGACAAAAAAAACAATGGTTACAATTCTTACTTAAATATTCAGAAATACCAAATATTATTATATCTAGAATTATTAAAGTATGTTTTTTTAATAATTAAAAAATATATAATAAATATAACAGCTCATATAAACAAATACTATTATATGATATATATTATTAATTATAAATTAATCTTTATTTAATAAAATTACATTATGATATTATGTATTTTTGTATATTTACTTTTATACTTTTTTACAATAAAACTATGGGGGTTGTTTCTTGAAGCTGTCATAAGTATAAATCTGCAATAATATTAATAAAGTGTTTCTCAAAACTTTATTAACTTATATACATGTATAAGTGCTAAAAGATATGACCATGATTTTAATCCATACTGCCAGTAGTATTTTAGATGGGTAAATCAATATTGCAGTTTTGAAGCCAAGACAGTAGCTGTTTCTTGGCACTATCATAAGCATAAGTTGTGTTTAAAAATAATGTCAGTGGTGTATTATCTTTATGACTGCCTAAACCCAGTCATATCTTTTTAAAATTAAATAAGTAGTATATTTTTAAATATATTATTTTTTAATACTTGTGTTTAGATAAATGGAAAAATATATTAATAAGTACATACATATTATTTCTGAATAATTATAGCCTAATTATAATAAATATATTTTTGTTTTAATTTAATTTAATTTTAAATTAAATTAAAATTAATTTTGAATTTAATTTATTTAACTTCATTATAAACTATAATAATATTAATTTATTATTATTAATTATTATTTTATTCACATAACATTTTGAACCAAAAATCAGTTCTGCTCATTTATTTTGTTTTACTAATTTAATTTGATATTATTCAATAGTAATCAATGGTTTTTGTGATTATATAATTATGTAGGATGATATCTATAAATTCAGTAGTTTATGTTAATATTTTGTAACCTCTTCTGTTAAAATAAACAATTAAGAACATACTTTGTTTTATTATTTAATTTCATGAATTGAACTTATAAAACTACAAATTTAGTTATAGATCCATAAACAATAATGATTTCAGAAGATGCACTTAAACACATTATAGGGCTATGTCTGAGATGCCAGAAAATGCTTTGTAAGGCCTAAAATAGTTTTAAAAAAGTATAAATACTTTGTGCTTATTAATTTTAGTAACAGATAAATGTTATTCCAAAATTAGCCAAAAAATTAATGTTGTCATTTTTTCCATAACTCAATAAAAAAAAAAAATTGAAAGTTGGGTCTATTGTCAGAATTTGAATTTACATTATGAGGTGTGCCACAACTTTCTTTCTCATAGTTGAAATTAAATTATAAGGTGCAATATACTTGCAATTTCAAAATAATTTGTGACTGCCTGTCAATAATTTTTATAGCCACTGTATTATCTTTATTACAGTTCTAAGATAGCATTAAGAAAATCAATTTCAAAACTGTATTAGCACTGTACTAAGATAATATAATGAAAGCTTCAAGAAATGACCCCCTGGAGAGCAAGAGATCAGAATGATCCCTATAAGACACTACATATCAGAGGAGGAAATGATATTAAAAACCCTTTTTGAATTGTAAAAAGTTGAAAAACAAACAATAAATTCATTTATTCTATCATTTATCACATATCCTATTATTTAATAAATTACTTATGGTTTTCATATAGCTAATATTATAGATTTTCATAATATTTTAAGGACTATGCCCACTTTGCATAATATTATGTGAAGTATTAATTTCAGTTCTTACTAAGTATGATGTAGGCTGACTCATTTTATTTTTATATTTCTACATAGTTTACAGTCTATTTGCATTAAAATATGCATTTTTTCATTGTATTATGCTAAATGTAAATAGGATAATTGAAATATATGTATTCAACTTTTTTCAGCATGTTACATTGCATCACATCACACTTGGTGGGCATAGGCCTTTAACAAGTTATTAAACTTTAATCCTTATTAATCATTAAATAAATTAACTACAATAATTAATATTAATACATTCAACAGGGCTTATATTTAAATAATATATGTATATGAATTTTGTTGTTCATATGTGAATTATTTCATGGATAAATAGTGGCCACCATGATCTTTAAATAAAACATTAATATCCCAAGGATATAGGAAAACTGAGTTTCAGGATCATGCAGACCCATATATGTGATTTCAAGTCTATACATTTGAACCCCATTAAATGTTCTCTATACTAATATTCCATTTAAAATAATATTTTTAAGATATCCCTATGTACCATTTATATTTATACACTTATATGAGTATGACTATGCCACTGAGAGTAACATATATAAAGAGTATAATAAAAGCAATTAATTGTTTATTATTTTTTACAGAAATTTATAGTGACATTTTTTTATAAATAAAATGTATTTATTTATTATAAAAAAATTCTCTTTGGTACATATACTTATGTTACATTAATTTAGATCCATTGCCTTAAAACCATATATATATAGTTATATTAAAACTTAATAACAAAATAGTTAAAAATATATTGAATTTATCAATATTACTATATAGCCTACTGGACTGCTCATTATATGACTTATAAAGCCAAAGCAAGATATATTAAACACGTGCACCACCATGGGAGTTATCATAGACCCCACTAATTATGAAACTCCTCCCATACTTAACATTCAGGAACTACTGCTAGCAATATGTAATTTTTCAAGTATTTCATTTGTTTTATTATTCAGATTGTATATTTATATAAACTTAGATTTTGTTGGCAAAAAAATTATAAAAGTGGAATACAAGTAAAACATCAATGTCCATTTATATAAATAAGAAATTTCAGTCCAATTCTTCCTTGCATTGCTAGAATATTCTGCAAAAGGTACTGTGCTCTCCACACTTTGACCTGTGGCATTCATACCTGGTTGTGGGGAAGAGTTTTCCACAAGTCTCTTGAAGATTTGCACACCACTATTAATAGTAATGAAAAGGATGCTGATTACCACATATGTAAGGGTCGATGGAGAGAACATACAGCTCTTTGGAATCACTGATGATGTAGAGCTTTGTCTTGCTTTATTTTATTGTAAACTTTTTGGGTCCCCCACCATTGAAGTCAGCAATATGTTTGTCAACCATAGCATGATGATCAGGACTCCAATATGATGAGCAGTTAGCAGAAAAAATGGTGTAGGTGTCTCTCACTCCACAAAACAGATCATTACATCTATGAGCTGCTCTGGTAGCGATGTCATTGCTTGAAGTAGTTCAAACTTTTGGAAAGACATTGACTGCCTTACACAAGTCATCACCATGCTTTTGAGATTGAGAGTGAATTTGCTATTATGTTCCACTCCAATCTTGTAGAGAATGCCTATATATGAATAAATGTCTTTCACAGTTTTATCTGTCGTTTTTATGATAATCAGGATGTTGTGTGCAAAAGATATCTCTTTTACATATGGTGTGCTGCCAAATTACTTAGACCAATTCTTCATTGAAAAAAAGCTTCCAAGCAGATAGTGAGTTTGCAGCATTTCAAGCAACATCTGTTTTGGGTCCTGCTAGATGTGTCACCATATTTACAACATTCTGTCTATCATTCTGACTAATCATTTTAGTACTAATTATTAAGCCTTATAGTATTATTCTTGTAGTGTTTTTTATACATTGTTCCTCTCGAACTAAACTTATTATATGTACCTGTTTACTATATTTAACTGCAAGCAGTTTTAATAGCATTCAGTTTATTGACTTTATTGTATTATGCTATTTATGATATTATAGGACAATAAAATGGATGTCTTTTTAAAGAATTTATTATTCTATTTTAATTGTTACCACTGCTTAAGACTTTTAAAATTAAAAAAAAAATTTCACACTTTTATTATTACCATTTCATTACCTATGCAAATTAAAAAAAATAATCTGTTTTTGAAATGTTTCTAGTAGCTTAATTTATCAAATTATCTAAATATCTCACATCTTATTGTTTTTTACTTTTGTAAATAATAATCCTTATTTTTACTTAGAATTTTAATTAATATAATGTATAATACACAACTTATTTTTGTATATACTCAATCTATTTTTACTTAGTATATCAATTACTATGTTTGCATATTAATTTGAGGTAATGTTAATATAATTTATTAAATAATTGTATATTTAGTTTATGTAAAGTATCAGCTTAAATAAAACAAACTCAACATTTTAAAAATTTTATTATTAATGAAGTTATAAAGCATTCCATCTGGAAAATAATACTTTAATAATTACATATTTTAATTATAAATTGAAGGGTATAACACATTAGCTATTTAACTCTTATTAATTTAGGTAAATTATTCCTAGTATAAAAGAATATTTTTTATTATTGTTATTATCAATTCTTAATTAAATGTTAAATTTGATTAATAGAAATTTAGATATTTTTATACTATAAATGTCGAACTTACATTTTAGTTATTTTTTATAAAGTTTTTTTGAGTTTTACAATTGAGTTTTATGGATTTTGTTCAATGTGCTTTAGTTATATATTACCATTTGTATCAAAGGTAATGAAATTATCAATTTATTTTTATTATTGCATTATTATAAAATAAGTTTCTTTTATGTGTTTACAATAATTTTTACAAAGTTTCATTATCAGAACACTTCAAAATATTAGCTAATATCATCAATATTATTTATTTGAAATATTCATTTGTTCTTTTTTTATTTTAAAAACATATTATTTTTAATTATTTATAATTTTAATTAATACCTAAACAATATTTATTATGTAAGTGTTGATGGATCATTGTAAAATATGTAAGTTTTATGCATGTGGATACTTGTACTAGCTTTCAGTTACAAGTGGAATGTTTGTTAGACTAATTTATTCATGTTTCCACATCAAATTATTAAAAACTGAGGTTTTTATATTTTTAAAATTGTCTATCGTTGATTTTTAAATAGTCATCGAGTATAGTTTAAAAAACAGATGTGAACTCATGAACCTAAACATGACATATTAACTTGCATTTGGACCAATTAAAAAACAATCCATTAATAATTGTGAAAACTTAAAAATACATCAACTTTGATCAACAAGTTCTGTGTCTGACAATATAATGTGTCTAGAAAAAAAGGGTTCAATTTGTACCCTATTTAAGCCATTTATCTGTAGTATTTTATTAATCTGATTGTGAGGGAACTGCACTTCTAATATATACATATTCTCTTTGTTGCATTTTATGTTAAATTTTTTAAGTAATCTTCTTAATATTGCTTTGCAAGTTATTATTTTCTTTAAATAACATTTATACCTGTTTTATTTCACACACAATTCCTAGAATAGGTTTGTGTGAAATGAATTTTTACCATTAATATATAATATTTTGAGTGGGTGTTAAATTAAAAATAATCTGATTACAATTCATAGTTCATTGCTTTTTAAATATATTACCATTAATTATTTTCTATTTTCAGGATAGCTTTCATGAACAACTGATTCTTCCAAAGATAGTTTAAAGTGAATTCTCCGACCTGTGTGTCAACTCATTTCTTGACCAATCAAAAAGCACAATGACGTCACCAGGTCCGGCTCCTCTGGTCTCCTTTACCTGCCAGCCCAACTCACATCCCTTCGAAGAGCGTCAAGTTGCTCTAACAGAGTCGGTCAAGATTGGTCGATCGGTTGCCAGGGCTCGCCCCAGCCATAGCAACGCCATCTTTGACTGCAAAGTGCTCTCCCGCAATCATGCACTCATTTGGTATGAGGACGAAAAGGTAGGCGTGACTGAAGAGTCTACAGTATCACGAGACGGTGCTACTTAATATTAGTTTATCTCATAGACAATATCTGTTAAAAAAACAAGATATATATATAAATTAAATACAAGTTTCATAAAGGCTGTGTTATGTGTAAACAATGCTCTTTAAGAAATCTTAGAAATAATTACACTAATAAAAAGTGTTTTAAATTTATGCATGTTTTATAACCAGCAACCAACAATTTTGAAGAAAGATCCATACATGCCTATATAAATATTTCAATAGTATAACCATTGCTGTTTGTTTGACCAAAACAGAATGTTAGCAAAGTCTGATAAGGCTTCTGTGATCAGTTTCTTCCGTCTTGTATGATTATGCTTTGCCATACACACATTTGTGAGTGACGCTGAGAAATCTAAAAATTATCCAAAGGGAAAGGAAGCCAATAATGTCAGTAAATAGTAGCTGATTCGCAGTGAATTCTTTTATTCAGTGTATCCAATAACTTTGTGGTTAAAACTAATTGACACCTTAAAAGATTTCTCAATACTAAAATGAATAAAACTGGAAATCAATATTTAGAAGAATATTTATAAGTAGTTCAAATGACAGAAATGTATTAAAATAATTTGACCTACTATTTCTTTTTTATTGCTTGCTTCTATTATTTATCTGTCAATATATTATGCTATAATTACGCACGATGAACGTATTAGAATGGGCAACGCCCATATTTATTTATATATGTTATTTATAAATAATCTCTAATTATATTTTTATTTAACTAATTTCAAAAAAATTAGACCGATGTTAATCTTTATCAAGAGTATTTTAACAAATTTATTTATTGATAATAATGATTTAATTTAAGACGTATATATGACTCCCTTGTATTTCACTAATTTAGCGATGTTTTATTATGCATTGCTTGTTGTCATTGTATATGAAATGTTATGTACCTATTCCAATCAAGACAGTATTAAGCCATACCATATTACCATAGGTGGAGTGCTTTGTATAATTTTAAGCATTGCATAATTTGTTTAGATGGTCATTTATAGTGCTGTTTGATTAAGTGTTCTCTCGATACTGTTAAATACTTTCGATACTGTTGGTTCAAAAACGTCAAAATCCCAATTGTATCCTTTATTCTATACTCATTTTCAGATGTCAGTAGCCTATCATAGTCACTTCTCTAGTATCATGTTAGAGCTTTCCCATTGCAGCATTTATTGCAAAATTGAGTAGTTATGTAGTTGGCCTTCTAAATATGTGCAGATATAGGGTATTTTTAGTTAGGTAAGCTCTACATTATTTATAATTAAAAGTTAATATTTACATTCATTTTTTCGAATATATAATCAATTTATTGTTTCTAAATATATATATATATTGTTAGAATAATCAACTTGGTGTTTTTAATGATTAAAGCATCTAAGTTAGTTTGCTTACATGTGTAATTGCTTCCATAATGCTACAATTGTCAAATTCGTCATGGATAATATCTTTCTTAATTTGTCGACAACTTGCTTCGTTAATATAATGCATGGTAGAATAAATGGTGTAATCTACTCTCCTTTTTCCATCAATGATGATTGCGTCCTGTTGAACAATCTCTATTGGGTATCAATAGCAGTGTGGTTAAAGTCATTGCTGTAACAATATCTATCTCACATTAATATATGTTTGCATATCCTTTGGAATACAGTGAGAGTTATTATCATTGATGTTGTTTTCATCGATTGCGAGTCTCATTAATCACTCGAAATGATATCAGAGATTTTACGTCAAATACGTGTCAAGCCATTGATAACGTAGTCTGCGAATTTCTGAATAGCTTTTCTTTCCGTCCATCTCAAGGGTGTTTATCTAAGATTCTGAAGAGATGGATGGATTATAGACTGAATCGAATACTGATAATCATTTTTGAGTTATATGAATCGTGTACTGTTCGTTTTGCATAATCATATTCATATGCACATTCATGTGTGCATTCTATATATTTTTTATGAATGACTTATTATACTTAGTTACCTGATATAGTATTTTATTTATAATCATTTGTTAAAAGATTGTATAACGGCAATTTATATATAACCCGTGTATGCCCAGAAATAATATTCTTTATTTAGTCGTTGTTTACGAACAATTACGTAGAACTATTTTACAGAAATTGTTTGCTAAATTTTAATAATATATAGATTTGTCTAATTATTTTTATAAATAATATATACAAACCAGTAATTTTGTTTTTATGTTTAATTTCTTTTTCTTATTTTAAAATATATTTTGAATGAATTAAACTGATATTCCGTGGTGTATTGAACAAAATAAAATTGTGACTCATGGTTCTCTCTTCTCAACTCATATTTGACGTTCTTTAAAGTAATCTTCTAAAAGCCTATCAGTTTAATCAATAATTGAGAATTATATTAATGTTTTTTGATCGATATGCTGAGCAAAGAAAACGAATTTAGAAGTAAATGGTAGAAGTCAGACCCAAGAGATGATCAACTCAAAACCCTTTTTTATTGCAAATATTTCTCTACCACTACCTCTTTCCGTGTTAAGTAGCATATTAAACTGACTTGTTATGCTGTTTTCTAAAAATGTCATCCAACAACGATTATATAATTATGTTAACTATTGCCCAGATAAGTATCTAAATTAGTGCTTACAAGTATAGCCTATATAATGTATAAATAAATGCAGCTAAACGATTTTAAAATCGTGTGCAACTGAGTTGTTTATATATTTTTATAATGTACAAAACTGCATGAAAACGTGGAACGATACAAATTTATTGACGGAACGCACTTATTGTACTGCAAACTGAACATGAAGCTATTATTTATACCCTATAGACACATTTTACTCTGTATAGTGAAAATATATACAAAATGAAATAATTCATTTTCGTGTGATTATATTGTAATAAGAATCGAAACAATCAGTTATCAAATCATTAATATGTTATGCTTGTTAATGTGCAAGCAAACAGTCTATACTTGTTTATACCTATTTATGATATTTCACACTCAACATTAAATACTGTAAAAAGTCTGACGAATTTCTGTTCACAATTCAACGCAAAACATAAATATCATATTTTAAGTGACATTCTGTAATTATGCGATAAGGTGTAGAGATTTAGAACGGTTATGTAAAATTTATCAATCTTTTATTTATAAGTGAATTAGATTAATATATTTTTCATTTAAATTTAAAGCATAATCATTGAATATCACAAATGACAACTTACGATCTTGGATGTAATTCACTTAACTATACACAATTATTCAATGAGCTAATAAGTAGCATAACTAATCGAACAATTTTCATTTTAGCAATATTTTAAAGTTTCAATTAACATACATAATATTAAATGTTTTACGTGTGCTCCTGAATCATAACACAGTAATAAAATGGTATTACTGTAATATAAACAATGCTTTACTGAGAAAATATTATAAAAGAAAAAGGTGGATGTCATTTAGACATCATGTAATTGAGTCTAGTGAAAACTTTGTTGCAACTTCGTGCAGCCAAAATTGCGTTTATATCTTTCATTGTATAAAATCAATTAAGTTTTGTCGGTTTTATTACTTGTATATTTCCTTGCATAACATATTTTACAATGTGGCCAAACACACCATCCTGCTTTTATTGAGTTTGACGAATTTCGTAATGTAATCTGAAATTTAACTTTTGAATCAAACTATGTCTATACAATGACCTACTTCCTTGAATCTACAGCGGTTAATCAGTTCACTTTCAGTTTAGGTAGCGTATATTTTTAATGCGCAGATTGAGAGGTAAATATGTAAGTACGTTATCCCATATATATTACTAATTTTCTTCAATTTCTCTGCGAGTATTTCTCGGCAAAAGTGTTAAATGTGATTATTTTAGTAGAAAAATTTATGGTAGCAATATATGACCCAAAAAACCAAGCAATATTTGAAAACAGAAGTATGTGGAAATGTTATTGCAGTAATTTGAAAACGTAATTAGTGCTTTACTAAAACATTGTAGCCTAGCCATATTGCAGGCATGTGATTAGGCTACAAATCTCACATATTTTAGTAAAACCCCAAATTTCGTCGGATGTTGTATGTCAATTTAATTTGAACAAATATAAATATTTTTGTTCTATTTTTTTAAACTATTTTAAAACACATGTACTTTTATTCCTTTATTGTACTAATTACATTTATTAATATAAATATTAAGTTAATAATTGTATTAATGTAATTTAATTTTTTATGAATGAATTTTAAGAATAAGTAACAAATGATTCAAGAACTGAATATATTATCATAATTATCTAATACTATTATTTGTTAATACTAATTTTGTTAACAATATTACTTATTGATATACATTTATATATGGTAAAATTCTTGGAGTTCGTGACAATAACCTTTGTTATAGATTTAAAAATTTCATTTTATATGAATGTACCTATTTTTCTATACAACCTCTTTAGGAATGATATTTCAAGTGCCACTCAGTGACTACTGGAGCCGGTATAAATCCTTTTATTTTCAGTTTTGTAGGATGCCACACATTTTATCAGAGTATCCATCCTTGATATTGTTCTTTTATGTATTTACTTAAGATCTGATCATCTGTTGATGGTATATCGTCAGTGTCCAAATATACTTGTTCAATGGATGAAAATAAAATTTTGTGATAGCTGAATCATATAGACACCTTGTTCTGATTGTCTGTACAATTATGGAATTATCATTTTATACATAATAAAAATATTATATAATATTTACTAAAGAATTCTGTTTGTAATTCCTAATTTGTAGATTCATATAAAATTAAGACCTTCTCATTTACATGTCTGCTCCTTTCGTTAAAATTATGAGCAGATGTAATACTTATTTTTTCAACGAAACTTTCATGTGAGTTATGTATGAATCAGGATCTGTTACATTCTTTAACTATAACCACAATCTTAGCAATTTTTCGTTCTGCTAGCTGACGTTATCAGAGTGCTTTTAAAACATGCCATAAAGACATAAACAATAACTAATTTGACTTAAGTTGATCTTAAATTTTATCGATGCTGATAACATGATAGTTTAATAGGAGACATAGTGGAACATTTCTCTGTAAATTATTGTTAATTGCGATTGAGCACAGGCTCAACGATTTTGTACCACTTTATTATAAATTTGTGTTTTTGCAATATATACGCGTGATGTAAAAGTAATAAATTTGAATTATATTTTTGTTAGAAAAATATTTAACTTACACATTTGTTATATTACTTGCTAAACGTTGTCATATCTAACTAATGGTATAATGTGCAAACAAAATTGATCTCTTAATAATTAATAAATTAAACATAAATTGCCAGATGGCTTTTTTTTCGGACGTCCGGATTTTTGTATTGTTTTTGTGTCTCGTAAATGTTATAAAACAGTTATGCCTTTGTCACAGATTCTGATTTATGGAGGTTGGCCATCCGCATCAGGAATTTGCTTTGTAATTGGCCTGGCAACCCTGCAATTATAATTTTCCCATATATAGTTATTTATTCCTTCTAATCATTCAATTATTATTACCATTACACTCACCATATATAGTCAGCCGAGAACTAGGCAAGGTTACTGTGATACGAATTACTTAAATAAATAACATATCCTTAGGTAGTATAATATATTATAAATAAAACAACAATATTAATAATATTTAGATAAAAATAGAGCAATTCTTTCTCTCCTTCCTTCAGTTCTGGCTGAAGGACACCAAGAGTAGTAACGGGACCTTCGTCAACAGTCACCGCCTCTCCAAGGGGGCCGAGGAGAGCGCTCCTCGCCAACTCTACTCAGGAGATATCATCCAGTTCGGCGTCGACGTTGTCGAAAATTCCAGTGAGAATCTTTGCTGTATTAATATTCGCAGATATTGGTTAATTTCTGCAATAAATTAATGATCACTCTGTAGACAGCGTTGCTGGGAATCGATTACTCTATCGTGTTGAATATTAAATGAACACACTCGCTGTCTGCGCTGCATGATTAATGGCGGTAGACTCGTGATTCAGTAACATCTAGAAAGGATACGAAAAGTGATGTACGAATAGGCTCCTATTTATTATATGTTTTAAAATTGAACGTGAACTGGTTAGTGTTCTGCTCTGACAGGTGTTTATTTCTTTTTCTTCTGTTTATATTATAATAATAGAGTTTGTAGAGTTGATCTCGTGTATGTTTCTAGTCTCAAATTTAAAATATTTATATCAGTTTATTTATAATTTTGTCAGGCAAACTTTGGATAATGTTTCTGAAAATATGTATACTGATGTTAATGTATTGTTATATCAAATTTTATTTAATTCTCCTTCATATTCTAAAAACATTTTTATCATGAAATTGTATTGTAAACTAGTAAACAGCAACTACGTGTTTATCTTAGATAATCAATTCAGGAAATCTTTTCTGCTTTGTATTCGAGCTATCCATAACATGGTATACTGTAACTGACTGAATGTATCAAAAGACAATGTAAAGCTGATATTTAAATAGAAATTTCAAAATACTGTAATATTTATTACCACAAAAATATTATACAGTGAATATTAAATTTAAAGAATATATCATATCTATATTATGTTTGTTATAGATAATGCAATGTCTATCTCTGTTAGAAATCAATATCGATTATATATATTTATGCATAATTTTTTTGATTTTTACTTATAATTTTACAAGCTTAACTTATAGTTGTTGTCCTCTATATATACAGTGTCGCTCATATTAATCCGCCCACCCAATTAAAAAGTTAAAAAAAGACATTGTCATAAAAATGTATTTACATGTTGAATTCGTCGCTGTTTTGTATAACTGACGTTTTGCATAAAAGACGTATCTGGATTTTTAGAAATTATTAATCTATAAGTTCTGCTCTTTCTTTCTGTCTAATCGGCGCATCTATACCTTGATTAGTTATTTTTTTAGCTTTTGAAAAATGTATTAT
>JAUZND010091900.1:0-14948 GCA_034780555.1 Coelogynopora nodosa | reverse complement strand
GAGAGAAAGAGAGAGAGAGAAAGAGAGAGAGAGAAAGAGAGAGAGAGAGAGAAAAAGAGAGAGAGAGTGAGAGAGAGAGTGTGTCGTATACATATGGACCACCCCAATAATGCAAGCTTATGTAATTATTTTGATAGTAAAAATGTTACTCTTAAATTATTTCGTTAAATATAATTTTCAAATGTATTTTAGATAAAGTTTGTTTAAATTCTTTTCTAATAAATGTATAGAACTAAAATCAGCGATTAATAAATGGAGACGCCTGGCTTAGAAATCCCGAACATTTTCAGTGAGAGAAAGAAAGATAGCTAGGTAAAGTGTAAAACAATTGCTCAATTATTAATATCTTAATAATTATTCGATTTTGAAATTATCATTTACTTGTAAATATTATTTTGTATTCACTAAAATTAACTAACTTCTCTACTATATGAATAATAATTTTAAAATAAACAAACCCTCAAATTTGACCACTAAAACAGTAAAACTTTATAACACATTATTGTGGTGAGGTTTATTGCTTTTTATTTGACTACTGTATACTGTCATCAATTTTTAATGTAACTAAGTGCATATAACCTAGGCAACTCATATCAACCCAGAATGCCTAATGTGAGGAAATGAGAGGAGATAGATGGCCTGTCAAATCAGCGTGTTGTATCAGCTGTGAATCGCATAGCGAAGAATTGTCACTGAAATATGCATGTCAACTATATAATATAATTAAGTGAAAACGCTACAGTTAAAACATGTCTGCTTTCGATGTTGTTCTTTAATTATTAAATGTAAACAATTATCCTCCCTGTCCATGACAACTGCAGCGCGCTTGAGAAATAATTTTTAATTGAATTCTGAAAAATTAACTCAGTCCTCCATTGTGTTTTATATTATTGAAGCCTATCAATTGTTATACTGTTGACTATATAACATCCTATTATGAAATATTCTTATAAAATGTGGACAAATCAGTTATACGGCTGTTATAAAATTATAGTTAGTATACTATAGTATGGAGAAAAATATAAAAGTATAAATATTTGGAATATTTATTTATTTATGGAAAGATATATATGTATATTTTTGTGTATGAAGTATATTGGATATATTTGTTTCGCATTATCTAAAACTTTATGATTTTGCAACACGCACATGATTAAACATTAATATTAGCACTTTCTTTGTTCGGAAAAAAAAATAATGTAGTATGCCTTTTATAAATATTAAAAAAATGTAAATTTAATTTAAATTAAATCAATCTAATTATCATTATAATAAATTTATATTTTTAGAGCGCCTGCGATGTTTCACAGTTATTTTTACTATTATCACGTCTATTAATTATCGATCTAATAAGATCGAAAGCGTCCTAGTACATTGAGAAGTCAAATTATACATTACTAATATTAATTAATTATAATATTAATATTACACCTGTATTGGGATAACATATTTATATTTTAAATTAAATTATTGTTTACCGCAGTTTTAATTAATTTAAAATAATTTTTCAATGATATAGAGGAACCACAAGATGGTGGATAAAATAGATTCATCGAATGTTTGATCGTTGAATAGTTTAACCAGCGTTTCGGAATTCGGCCCTAAAGTTAGGCCCTAAAATTAGGCCCTAAAGCGATTAATTTTTAATTATTTATAATAAATTACTATAATATAATGGAAAACTTACCATACAATAATTTAAATATCTTAACATTCTACAGTATAGATTACAAAATAAATAATCAAATTTAGCGAAATAATTATTTGGAAACAATTTTATGTTTTAAAATTGTAATTTGTTACCCATACTATCCTTGTTTACTTTCTTATTAGTATTTAATATGTAATATTAATGTGATGAAATATATACCTTGATTGTCAATAACTCAAAAATGGATACCTAAAATATGTATATATTCCGGTAAAAAATATTATTTCCTTATCTCCACGAAAATCTCCACATTTCCATAACACGCTCACCTATCTTTATAATCTCCGTAAAAAACTGCAAAATATTCTAACAAATTGCTGGAGGATATATAATGACATAGGTTTTGTAAAATAAGTTAGGAAAAATAATATTGTTCAATTACCTAATTAAAAATCAGATTAATATAAAATATAGAACAATTATAAATCTGTCATTTACAACAACTTTTTAATTTCATTATACTTTTGTCTATAATAACTTGAATTAAATTGGGAGATAATTTAATTTACATTTGACTGAATATAGGTAACAATTTCATTAAATAAATAATTTTTTAAAATATGCTGCCCATTGTTGATCAATTTGACCCTCTCATGCTCTTTCGTATGCGACTTCAAAAATGCTTGGTGCTTTCTATATAGGCTTAAGTATACCTATAAGATACATTAACAAATGGAAGTCAATATTCTTAATGGTTTCCTTACATTTAATGAACAGTTAGAGGAACATTTAGAGGAACAGTTCTTTTATAATTTAGCAGTTTAGAGGTAAACAAGTATTTTTCTGGAATTCAACATAAATATTTAAAATTATGAATAAGGCAATTGTTTCTCTAAATTAAAATAGTTTTTTGGGGACGTCATGACTACCTCCCTTATACTACCTACACATCATTTTATATTTTGATAAAATAAATTGTAATCTACTAATATTTGTATCTAACATATGTGAAACTTTTAAATATACTGCTTAAATTACTGAATTACTCAATTAAAACATATTATATTGTATAATATGTACAAAATTTACACTCATACTTAAATAACCCTTATAAACGACACAAACATTCGTTCCCAAAAAAATCAGAACGGCCGTCGACGACCGCTCAATAAAAAACCCAGAATGACCATCAATGACTTCGGCATATCTGTATATTGGTGTATTTATGTAAGTAACTAATTTATAAGATAACTTAATATATAAACTCTACAACCAACAATGTTATTTTAGTAGTAGGCAAACTCACTTTTTGAAATTTGGCTACGCACGTTTTACTATTATATGTAAGCGTGACGAGAAAAATATCCAATCCATAAAGCGTGAGATTGATACTAAATGTGTACAGCAAATTATTTATAGTCATGCACTTCTTCATTCATTGATTTAATATTCAACATTCATTTTAAAGTATATTTCTCAATTTAAAGTATATTTCTCAATTTGAAGTATATTTCTTTATTTTGAAGTATATTTCTTAATTTGAAAGTTTAATTCTCAATTTGTAAGTTTATTACTTAAATTTAAAGTATATTTTATGGTGTTAATTCAATTTATGAATTACATACTGCGGACGATATTGTATCTTTTAAATGAGTCGTTTTTAAATATTGTCATTTATACCTATATTTTGTATTAACAGAAATCAAATTTTAAGCTGTTTAGTTATATTAAATTGAATGTTACAATATATGTTCACTATTGAACATCACATATTTATTCTATTTACACCAATGGAATATTCTTATTATAATAATTCAGTCATCCAATGGGAATAACAAGAGTTTGTTTATATGTATTATTTATTACGATAATGAACATCGTATTTTAAAATATTTATTGAAGTTACTTAATAACACATTTTCCGGAAATATAATTACATATTTTACAAAAGTGTATTTTCTCCGATTAATATTTGTAGCAGGCTATTTTAGAAAAGTGAATAACTATATATATTTATTTTTGTTATTTTGATTATTTTTTCAACTATACATTATTTAGAATTGGGATAAAAAATTCTACAAAATGTTCTAAATTTTCCAAAGCTTGCAATCCTCTAAGAAGGCAAGAAATACCATTTTAATTAATAAAAACGTGTTGTTCTCATATTTTTTATGATCATTTAAAATACATAAATTAGTATGCTTTAATGATTTCATTAGAATTAGAGTTTAGTATTCAACTGTTAGAATATTTAAATTAAATATCCATATTATCCATTTTAACGCAGCAATAAAAACAAATCAATAAGCATATTCAAAGGGTAACTGTCTTACAAGGCTGCTCCATTATGACCTGCTAGGAAGAACAACGTCTGAACCTGAGCTGCTGTTGCTGTGTTGCGTCCATTGCGGTTTGAACGGGTCGTCTTCTCTGAACCTTCCCCGATGACACCCTGAGAGTCGGGCATTGGAACACGCGAGGTCTCCTCCGTTCCCCCTGTCTTCGCCAGCATACCTTCCTGTAGTGTAGGAAGCCGCTTGAAACCGCTCAGAATGTGCTTACCGAATGAACTGTCGCAAAAGTCAAACAAATACTGACATCGACAAGATGATAATGTGAACTTGATCAATTGAAATATTGTGGAGTTGTGTTTTTTAAAATGTATCACAGTGTAAATAACAAGAGAACTATGCACCGATTTTGTGTCTCACAATTGATGCTATATGGCTTTGGATTGTTATCGATGTTTGGTGTAGATTATTATACATTAATCCTATGATAAATTAAGCCTTAGTGGTTTCCAGTTTATGAACTTCTACGTTGAACGGCTAAATAAAAATGCCGTCGGAAAAATGATTGAAAATTGGTTGTTGGAGTTTTAAGGATATAAAGAAAGAAAGAAAAATAAAGTAGCCAACCATCATGACACAATTGCCGGTGAAAAGCGCGGCTGTGTACACTTGGTCGCTAATAGCAACGCTAATAGCGTCATTCACTAGCCTTCATCGTTCTCTCTCTTTCGCTGGCTGTAGGTGTGCGTGTTATTCAGCTTTTACCTCAACTCTGTATACCTAAAACAATGAAATATACAGTTCTCAGTGATCTAATACAATAAATGTTTCTCTGTTTATTCATTCTTACGAGCCAAAAGGTATATAATATATATGATATCTTGTAATAGTATTTCGTAGTCGGCAACCCACATCATTAGGTCTCAAAGTTATTCAGATTGTTTCGCATTCATTGTAAGGCAAATATCTATATTTATTTTGTCATATTGTATGCTCGGCTTATCTCTCCACCCTTTCAAGTGGCAATTAAACAAATATAACAATTAGCCCATTTGACAGCTATCATCAATACACGTAATAGCAAATACTTTTACGGATGAATGCGCAATCATAAAAACGACAAGCAGCTATTTAACTAATTAGTTCTTTATTGCACGAAATGAACAACCCAGAAGAGAATAATGTTGTATTTTGTTGAGCTAGTATTGTAATTGTTTATCTTTAATTTGGAAATATAGTTCAGAATTGTGATTCATTTTATTTCCTTTTTATTTCCTTGTTACTTATAGAAGACAGAACTGTTCATATAAACAGCTGCATGAACATTTATGTTCATTGAAAATATGAACATTTCTATTGAATATATATATATATATATATATAAATATAGTACACAAATCAAAAGTATTCATAAATTTATTTTTAACGCAGGTCACTCAGTCAGGGATGCCTGCTTTTGTGCATGAATAGGCTAGTTTAAAATGAAATGACTAACAATTCTTTATTAATTTATAAATTACAAACCTTTTTTAAATAATAAATTTTTTAATTTAAATTTTTTGAGCAGATCTTACTTACAATCATACCCATATGCCAATGATCAAATTTTCAATTATAGAATCTTGTTATTATTTATATTTACGAACTGTTGTTAGATTTATAAATTTATAGTCTCCAAAAATAGTAAAAATAATGAACACTGATTTATCCGTATATTTGATAAAAGCTTCACTGCCAATTTCATAAAAAATATGTATTCAAAATATTACTTTTAACTAAATTAAATTCCTAAATATAACATTCGAAAAGGTTGGAATCATTTTCAATCACTATATGACATTTCTAAATTTCTTTTCAAAAATTGTAATAGTTTTAGCTTAATTCTATATAATTACAAATGGCATTATCACAATACTGCTTTATTTTTGTCAATTCATGGCATTTTATTATATTACTTTCTTTATAAGCAACCTCTCTTCAATCAAAATTTTCTTTAGAAAAAACATATATTAATAAAACGTTTTAATTACATATAATATCACCTGCTTCTAACAACGATGTTGGACATTTAAAATAATACACAATGTGCGAACGATAACACAAAATTGAAGTATAAACTGATATATTGGCACCAGTAATTTAAATATTATTATGATTTATACAGTTAAAATAACTTCTCTAAAAGAAAAACATATAACTTGAAAAATGTATATACTAACATAATCTACACTAACTTTAATGTCTGAAACATTAAATTATAATTGGTTTCGTAAAATAACTACTACATATCAAAAAATAATTAATTCCGTTGTGGTCCGATAGATTGTTTTTAATTCTTAAAACAATTCTAAAGCACAGTTTTATGACTTAATTAATAATGCATTATAGTATAGTCTCTCACAAAAATGGCTGGCCGTGTCGTACCATATGAAAGGTAAACTTCCGCTTGGCTTTACTGGCGACTACCCTGGTTGGGTCAGGAGTGTATACATCCGATAAAGAAACCTCTTGCTCAGATTCGTCCACCTCTGAACAGTCGTTGCAGAAAAGTTCATCTCTTGAGCACAGTGGCTCGTTGTTTTTGGAACTTTGTAAAATAATAATCATATAGTTGTACTGAACAATGTTGAATATTAAATGACAACAACATCATGTAGCATGTCGTTATAAGTACGTATAATGATATAAACATTTTGATAAGGTTGACAGGTTTATTGTGTTGCTAATTGTTATATTTTATTGAATATGTTAGAAAACAGTTGGTATAGCAAAAAAGCATAATAATACGACTATTAACAGCAAAGAAAGGTGTAATGAACTATATAATTCCTTTTTTGTCGTACACTATACATAGTAAATATACTATAATATAGGTCTATTTCAAATTTTCTATTTTATATTCATCTGTAACGGCTATAACAGCTGTTGTTTACTTGCAAAGTTACGTGATGTTTATTTTGCTTATGTAATAAAACTGCCATTAATAAATACTGTATAATATATGTAAATTAAAATATATATAAATAAACCATTCGTATTTAATAAAAACTTAAGTATTGATGGGCTATTAGCTGCTTTTACCATGCGATTAACTACAGAGTTCATTATTACATTTTAAATATATATTTCAATATATTTCAAAGAAACTATGAAAATCTTTAGATTCAAGAATAAATCCATTTCTAAACGTTATAGGGACCACTATGGTATAATTAATTATAGTAATTATGTACACAAGAGCAAGTTTACTTAATAAATAAGGGAATCTAGCTCAATGAATAAACTTTATAGTATTACCTTTCTAACACCGACAAGGAAACACTTTCGATTTCTGAGTTTACATCATCATATCCATTTTCTACTTGTGTATGTATGTATTCTGAGTTAGATACATCTAACATTTGATTCGAAAAATTGTCACTAAATGTATGAATAGGATAAAGATCATAAAATAAATGTTTGCATAACTAACATAATATTATATAGTTCATCATATAAACCTGAGTTCAATATATAGATATGCATTTGTTGTAAACTGACAAATAAATACATGTAAGAAAATCGATAATCTTAAAAAATATATAAACAAAAAGGAGTTAAACGTTTCTATATACAAGGATATAGATTATATATAGTTGTACATATAATCAAATATATGGTATTTATGTATATTCATAAATTTGGATACAATATGAGTAACATTATGAACCTAATAACCACTAGGTATAGCCTATTTCTGCAATCTTCATTTTTCCGTATAATACAGAGTTTGTGAAAGAATATATTTAGTATTCTTTATGGAGAATATTATAATGGCAATGGTGACAATATTACAAAAATTAAATGCTTTTAATATAAAAAAAGATTATGTAAATCTCCTTCTCAAGCATTATTATTTATATTACATACGCGCGGCAGCATACGAACCAAACAGGTTTATATTGCTAACTATATACGAGTCAACTATATACGGAAAATATTGATTATAAAACACTGAAATATCGTTTATTAGAACACATATTATAAAATACATATGTTACATACATAATATTAATAACATATACTTATTCTAAAGGGGCCGGTGTAAGGCTAATGTTATACTAGTTAATAATTATAATTACAAATACTTAACCATATTTAGCTAAATAAAAAATCTAAAAAAAGTATTTAAAAAATTATATTAATTTTTAAACAATATAGACCGTTTGTTTCACATTTTAACGTGCGGAGAATTCTTAGTTAACGGTTATTTAGTTTTTAAATCTATAAAATCATTAACTTAATTTTATTATGAGTATTATTTCCTTGGATGTTTAGTGGCAATTTCAAAACTGATAATTTTTATTATTATCAAATTCATTTATAAAGATTTTACTGTAATTATGTTTAATTCAATTTAGTTTAATGACTACAACTGCATGTTGTTTAAAAAGGGATAGTTTAGACAAAAAGTTAATATAATTAATTTCCTTTAAAACAAGTTGATATTTCGTATCATATATTTTCTTAAAACTTTATTAAATTTTAAAACGGAAAGATTATTTTAAAAGGATAAAAATCCATAGTCAGGTATAACTGTCGTGGTGTTATTAACATTACTATAATAACATACAAACGCATATTTTTGCATATTTTTACAATAGTAAATTGGGAAAAAAATTAGAAAAAAATAAGTTTGTCAAATTCTAATCGGTATATAATTTATTAGATGTCACAAACACAATCTTGAAATATTAAAAGTGTAAGTAATCGCCAAATTTTATCATATTTAATAAATAGTTATCTTTATATTTATATATATATATATATATACAATTGTATATACAATTGTATATATTGTATATTAAATAAATGATTAAATGGACACAGCTAAAGTGTATTAAAATATGTAAGTTTAAAGATAAAAAAAATATTACTGCTATACGCTGGTACATGTCTATATTTTATGTAGCTTATAAAACAATTACTAGCGTTTACAATTACTAGCTACAATTACCACCCCACCTTTATACGGCAGATATAACAAAATCCTGAACCAGACACCCAACCTCCAATAGTTATTTAATATATAGGTCACCCTTATAAGTGTGAATTTTAAATATTAATAGCCATTATTGATAATTTTATAGAGATTACCTTTCATTGTGGTTAATATTTTTACTCCTTTAAAAACAAAAAAGGATCTGGTATATAGCTCACGCAATATGGATTACACCCATTATTATTTAATAGGTACTTATATTCTGTATTCAACAGGATTCAAACCTTGATAATTGGATTAACAATCGATAAAAATGTAACTTGACCGTTTGTTGGATATTTTTAGGTGCATATCATTTAATTTATAGACAATCTGACAATCATTTCTATATGACTAAAACGGAATATAGTAGGTCGTATATAGTTTGAAAAGTACATAGATCAAATACGAATCTCCACAAAAAATAAAATACGTTATTAAGACCTATATTTTGACACTTAAGTTAATCTCTGCACGTTGTTCCATTCTAAACTTAAATACAATATGTGAATAAATCTTTATATTAAGGTCGGTTAAAAAAGTAGGCCTAATAGTTCATTGCTCTTCAAATAGTCAGATATTAGCTATCGCAGAAACAAAAAATACAACCAAGATACGTCGAGACCTTCATTTTAAAACCAAATTGTCTGTTTGCGATGTATCGTTCCTAAAGTAAAAATGTGACTGAATGTGTGGAAAAAGATTTACATACTTTTATATTTTATATATAAGTATTTAATAAATTATATCAGTATATTATTGCTTTAGTGTTTGATAAATAACAATGTAAATAGTGTCAATAAATGTTTGATGTAACTAAACTACTTTTGCATTTATCAATGTTCTTTGGTTCGTACATACGTTTGCATTATTATTATTATTTTATAATATATATGATATACAGTGACCTAATGATATTCATGGACCGTTATGAACTGCTACAACACCTAAGCGGCGACCACGAATTCTGATAGTTAAGGTATAATTGCTCCCCTCCTTCCTTGTCTGTTTCCTCACCCATATTAATTTTATTATTGCACGATATACTTAAAAAAAAAATTTTTCTGGTAGTTATACGTTACTGCAGTATGTGGCTATTATCGATTTCTTTCATGAATATTGAAATCCTATACATATTAGACTGATGTATTGAGGTTAAAGGGTCATGTTAAAACAATTATTTAATTATTACGAATAATATACAATTACTTCTTCGACTCTAACGAACAAGCCTTAGGGCTTCCAAAATTCACATCAGTGCCTTCCGTGATTGTTGGTCGCCTCGTGTTATCGGGCATCATTTGTTTTGTTATATGGCGACTATGAAAAAAAAGAAGGACATTTTTTATACTAACAATAACATGGATGATGCGTTATTATAGTATATTATTACATAGAGCATATATAGAATATAATTACATAGAGCATATATTATAGTATATGATTACATAGAAGGATTACACATATAGACTAAATCTACTAATCATATGGGGAAACAATCATAACATTTTGTTATTAGTTTTTAAAGTCAGTGCCAGTAATGATTGAAGATCTGAACGAAAAATAAAGTAGTAAAATATAACAAAAACATAATATTAAACGTTACAGATAAGTACAACATCTGTCGTCAGTGTCTAGCAGAGGACCATACAATATGTGTTGTAGGCTAAATATTCTGAATTAAGTGATGAAACCATTATTGAAATGTATAAAATTTAAAAATCATAATTAATTAGCTATACTATATTAATTAATTATTTTATAATTATATTATTAATACTAATTAATTTGCAATCGTGGCCAAAAGTCTGGGTCCGCTAAGAAATGTTGACGTTTTAGAATAAAATAAACTATAAACATTTAATTTAGACGTTTTAAAATAAATTAAACTGTAATAATGTATACAGAACTATATTTGTATTAAAAGATAACTGATAAGACAGATCAATATTTTCTGAGTCCACCATTTGTGGCTAACACTGCCCTAATTTGGTGAGGCATAGAATGTATGAATTTGCGGCAATATTCAACAGTCACTTGTTGTGTCCATGTCTCAAGTATTTTTTGGCGAAGATCAGCTATACTTTAGTTGGGTTACGTCGATCAACAAGTTCCTTTAAAAGATTCCAGCAGTTCTCTATCGGGTTTAAATCAGCCGAATTTCCTGGCCAAGGGTCTAACACCTCCACGCCTTCGCCATGAAGCCAATTGGTTACCAGTCTGGCACGATGGCACGGTGCGCCATAGTGTTGAAAAATATTCCATTGCCGAACGGTCATCCATTCTTGAAGTTTATCCCGTAAAATAGTCAAGTATACTGGACCATTTATCGTCGTAGATGGTGGCATAAACCAAAGACCACCTCGTCCACGTGAAGAAATACATCCCCACATCATGAGCGATGGTGAGTGTTTCACAGTTGGAACCGTATAACGTTTATTATAGCGCTCTCCCTTTGGTCGACGGATACGAGGTACGTGAGGATCAAATTGTTTAATCTGTGTTTCATCCGAGAAAAGCACATTGTCCCAATCATTAGCAGAATAATGTTCATATTTTCGACAGAATGACATTCTGTCTCGAATATTCTTTGCACTAAGAAACGGTTTCTTTGCAAGTCTACGGGAAAGTAATTTAAAGTCTATAATTTAAAGTTTATAGATTTTTCTATTGGCTGAATTGCTTGTAAGTAAGTAAAGATACGCACATGCCATATATATGTAGGTATGTACACATTATTACAGTTTAATTTATTTTAAAACATCTAAATTACATATTTACAGTTTATTTTACTCTAAAACGTCAACATTTCTTAGTGGACCCAGACTTTTGGCCACGATTGATGTTTATAATAATAATGCATTGATTATACGTTGGTTATTGAAGCCCTATACATGCGGAGAGTTTGCAATTTTTTCCAAATCCGTTCTTAATTGTATTAAAAACAATTAATGAATGTACATATTATTTGAAAACCTTTCCCAATACCAAACGGATTTAAACAATTAAAATTTCCTAAACAGAAAAACTGAACTATCAATTTATGTTTTATAAAAAGTTTTAAAAGTTTGAAATACACTGGAGAATAATATTCTCTCCAAGTAGCTAATCGTTATTTTAGCATTCTTTCAACTAACAACTATTTTGCTTTTCTAAACCATAGAGAAGAAATAATAATAACTAACAATATACATTAAAAAATATAGTATATAGTTATCTCTAATCAATGAAAAAATACAACATAAGAAAAATATCCTGTTCATGAAAGGTAATTTATTTGATTGTTAATTATGCGTCTAAAATAAGTACTTAAATTTTGTTATTATAAACATTAACAAATTAACTATTTTGAAAAGTATAAATTTATTAATTTTAAAAAATTAGTTAATGATTTTTAATAAATGGAAATATTTTAGCCTAAAAAGTATACAAGATTGTTACAAACCTATATATACAAACCTCAAAAAGGTATAACCTATAATATTATATGAATCCCTTAAAGTTTGCTGTATCTTTCGTTGTGATTTTCCATGTTTTTACAAATTTATATAATTTTATCATAAAAATACCATTTTAAAATCAAAGTTTAAAAGTGTGTAACATTCACATTTATAATAACCTGTCATCTCTGATCATAAAATGAATGTAGTGTTGTGTCTGGACAGTTTGTTGTTTTGACTAAACAAATTTGTTCGTAGCCATTAGTGGGAGAGATGACAATTCGTTAACCAGCAGCCAGAGATAACGTTTTTCAGTTTGATCTATAGACTTGAAAATATTTTTAGACATTGATGTTAGTAATACGGAAATCATAAGACAATCTGAGGCATATAATTATCGAAGTTCGTATGGATGCTCAAGGGCGTCAGGTAAAAGTAGTAGAATCCATGATTTCAAATAATATTAAAGGTATGTGCGCAATACAGTTAATTTCTGTTATATCTAATCGTATGTCGCAATCGTTTTAATAATCAATTCTTAAACATTATGAAACTTTCTGATACGACTGGAAGACACCTTCATCAAGTCGGGAGATTCCTTTTCGTGATATATTCAAAATAAATGTACTTGAATAATTTGTAATTAATAATATTTCTATTTATAATAAATTTTGATGAGTTTTACTCCTATTACGAATTTGACATCCAGAATATCCAGCAATTCAGGACATAGTGTTTATGTGACTGCTTCAAGCTAATGATGCATATAAATACCAGATCAATCATTCTATTTCATCTCGTATGCAGTACTCATTTGTACTTAGTAATCGTACTCATCGTACCATCACAATATAATACAATATTCTAGAAACATCTCTGACAAGCACTCAGTGATCAGGTCTCATGAACCACAAACTGATTATGTTACACAACAAAGTAGGTCAACATGTTGAATTAACGAATTACAAAATATGTTAAATATAGGACATTTAAGTAACAAAACATGTATGGTTATATAAAAATACAAATATTCATGATTATTCACTGCTCGCTTGATTTTAGTTATCATTATGCTTCATTAGTAATTCCATTTCTGTGTTATTAGCTACTATTTCATTCTAATTTCTAATTTTTGTTTCAACGTTTATTTCATAACCAAACAACGTATTATAAAATATTAGATTCACGTAAGGATTCATATCAATGTTTCATAACTTCCGAAGTCAAACGCATTTTCTATATATATTTATATAATTCTACCATAGTTGTAATATATATTATTTTTCTATTTAACGAATCTGATCATGTTTTAGGCCTCCTTCATTATGTGCAAATAATGCTGGCATTTTTTGTTTTTTCTTGTTTTGTATGTTTTATTGGATAATTGTTTATACAAATATTTTCTATAGCATTTGTTTCTTCTTATTATTTTCTCAATGCTGCTTTTTAATTTTACAGGGTTCTTATTTAAAAAAATATTTGTTCAGTATTCGTATATTCTTATTATAGTTATATATATATTTAATAAATAACTAATTATTATTTATTAAAACTAAAACCATTTAAAACCAGCCATTCTTACCATAAAAAGTGTTTATAATTTAAAATCCGCAAATATGACGACGTATATAATTCATAGTTGGGAGACATCATTTTGGATCTCATTTAATAAACTGATTTGATAATGTCCATCTTTTGAGGGGTTTACTTTACAACCCAGTTAAAATATACTTAACGGTTTATTTGTGACATTTATTATAATCTATAACGATCGAATCAATAAATAATCGAATAAATCAATAATACATTTAACTTGAACAATTAAAACGAATTCGTATCGTATGTAATCCATAAATATGTAATCAATTGTAACTAATGCACAACTTACATTATTCCAATTATTTTAATTTTGATTAAACCATAGAGATCGGAAAATGAATGAATCAATAATTGAGAAAGTAAAACAAATCCAATGTGTATGGATTATAAACCTATAAGCAAGTGAATGATTAATTGAATTAGAAGCAAAGTATTTGAAATTACAGTTATAGGTATCTATGTTTATGAACTTTTATTTAATGCTGTTAATTTTTTATATATTTTTAACAGAAATTAAACAACCTCTATTATCTATGGAAAAAATGTAAAATTATATAATCATTCAAAATACAATTAAAATAAGTTAAGCATTAATTATATAAATCAATAAAAGTATACCAGTTGTAAAATGATACAAACAAGAATATGAAATACACATTATATATTATGCCAATAGTGCAAATATGCATAGCTAGGTGCAATGGTGCGTTTATCTTTTTATAAACTTTAATCTAATCACTATTGATTGTCAACCTTTAAAATGTTAAATATTTATAAAGCCTGTCCATCAGTATTTTTCAAGTGGGTAAATTCCAATTTGAACACCGCTCCCCCTCTTTTCATTTAAATTTTAGACCCTTACCTCTCTATCTTTTTCTACCTACCCACTTGTTTCCCTCCCCTCTCCTCCCCTCCCCCTTCTATTTTCTCCTTTTTCTTCCCTTCCT
>JAUZND010091899.1:0-14948 GCA_034780555.1 Coelogynopora nodosa | reverse complement strand
ACATATTTGAAATTTCTAAATGAATGTATCAAATAATTTTTAGTAAATCGTATTTTTTGCTATATATAAAACTTCAAGTTGCTCTCCTGAAAAGTAGGGAAAATGAGATACGTCAGTTATACAAAACAGCGACGATTATTGGTTATGCTCAAATTATTTTGATTTGTTCCTCTCTGACATAACATAATAATATCATTGTTTAATAGATAAATTCTATCAAAATTTGTTTATTAAAATTGCAGTAACAAAAATTTCCGAATTTTTTCTTTGAATCTCAGGGTTGCATTCATACTTTGTGTACTAATGTTGTTTTAATAAGATTTTATTAGTATATTATGGATAGTACAAGTGTGTACTACAAGTTTATTGTACAATATCCTTGTAGCCAAGGATGTCTGAAGCCCTTATAAAGTGTAAAAAAAATTGGCATATTCAATTTGATTATAAGTAGTAGTGTACCTATTTTGCTGCAAATTTTCCACCTTCATTGAAAAACAACCCCTTTCCACTTTAAAAATTAAAAACCCAACCAAAAACAACAATATTAGCACCAGATTCCAACTCTCTCTTAACTTGCAAATCTATTACACCAAACCCATTAATCTGTAATTTGTTAATTAATGTATTCTTTACTTGAAAAACTTATTTTGGCAAATTTCCAACAAAATTTGTATTAGAAGATTCATAATATTTTATTATTGAAGCAGTCAGATTTGTTTATTTTGTAATTAAGATTTAAAATTAGGATTTCAGACATGCTTCTTTTAGAAACTTTTTTGGGAACTCTTTTATTAAAAACTTTTCTTAAAAAATTAAAATATACCATTCAAACGTTTCATTTAAAATCTCCTTTTTTAGTAAATTTAAAATAATATTTTTATATAAAAAAATTAATAATTAAAGTTTTTTAGAATGGCAGATTTCCAGATTATAAACTATTTTAAATTCAAGATGATTATTTTAAACCAGAATTTTTTAAAATTTACATTATGAACGAAAAACTCAAGTTGGAAGAAAACATTTTGTATATACTATAAAACCTAAATCCCTTTCCGAAAAAGATCTTATAGGATATATAAAAAATAATTAAAGCTTCTGTTACCACTTACAGATATTTAACTTAACATACTAATAGTTCCAGTTTATCCTAAGCTTAGTCAAGCTTATAAACTGTTCAATTTCAGATATTGACCCGATTTTATAAACTATTTTATGGATGCATTTGAAAGTTTAATTCAATCCCATATGGATCTGGTTGTTAAAGATATTGAATTTACTGTTCTGGTTACAAATCCTTCATATAAAGGAAAATGTTCTAATTTAGTATTTGAACCAATTAAAACAATATCTTTATTTAAAATTCATATTAAAGATTCTCTATGTTTAGGAAGAACACTTTTAGTGTTTCTAATAAAAGCAGAAAGCTTAAAAATATAAACATAACATTTTAGTTAGTAGAAAATTACAAACGGAAATGGCCAAATCTGTTTATGGAGAAGCAAGAATTAAAATATATGGAAATGACATTGAAGATGTAAAATTATTTGAAAATATGTTAGTTGTAGAATAATAATTTATACCGAAAGTAAACAAATAACATATTCTTGTAATGAGAACTATACAACTATATATATTATTCAAAAAATAAACATTTTGTCCGAATTTGTTGATTTAAAATTTAAAAAAATTGAGATTGTTTGTTTTCTATCAATTATTTATAAGTAAACATTTTAAAGATGTTATTCTTAATCTTTTATCTGAGAGCGAGCACCGCAAGCTGCACATCTCAAAGATATAACATTTTATTTATTATAAAACGGTATTCATTAATAGTGCTTAAATATTTTTTCAAACGGAAATTAAATGTTTTAAAGATTTTTCGAAGAAAGATAATAAGAAAACTGCTTTTTGAAAATAATGATTTTTACAATCCTAATATTTCCATTATTAATTTACAAGTTCTTATAAATATATTTATAATTAGAAAACAATATGGTATTACTATAGCTAATATGTATGATAACTATTATGAATTTTAAAATGTTAGAAACTTCTTCTTTTTATAAACCGTGCAGAAGATTTTAATACCTATAAAAATCCTAGAAATTTTAAGAAGAAGATGAAGGAAAAGAAGAAGGATATGAAGATAAATATATATAAAGCGTTTAAAAATATATATGAAAGTACAGATGATAGTGAAGATTCATTGCTTGGAGATCGAGATTTTGTAGAAGTAAAAGATTAAAACTTAGAAAACTTTAGAAATTATCCTTTCTTTTGTGATCCACAAAATGATCCTGTTTAAACGTGTTTCAAATGTAATTGAACTGTAATACAAATAAGTTCTTCATCAATATAAATAATATTATCATTTTCATATGTAATAAATAATTGTATATTTTGAATTGTGTTTGTATTTAAAGGTAAATAAACTGGTTTAAAAGGTTGCTCTATTATTTTATAACCTATTGGAACAGAAAAGCTTGGAATAGAATAATTAATATTTTTCATTTGATTATTTAAATATCCTCCAGTAATAATATTACAATGCATATTTATTGAATTAATATTATTATTTATATTTACAATATTTTTTGCTGCTGTTGATTGTTTATAAAGTTTAGAATCAAATGCTAATATTTCCCGAAAGGAATTATTAATTATAAAATATATATTTTTAAACAAATTTTACTTTATTTGTTAGAGCATAAGGTAAAAACTCAATATTGAAATCTCCAATTAATAAATTTAATTATTTTATTTCATAACTTCCTGGTACAATAGTTTTATTTATCCAGATTGTTCCATTAAAATATTTAAGTTTATTGTTATTTTGGTCAAATATTATTAATTGTGTTATATACAGAAACTTATTTTAGACAAAGTTTATAAATTCAATCAAAATATTATAATTTACTTTAGGTTTTGTTCCTGTTATAATAAAACGTTATTCGTGCTTACAATTAAGATTATAAAGTAATTTTATAAAAGTTGCTCATACTTTTCTATTGTTTTTAATTGATTAATATCAATAACTTTCTCTTCTAAAAGTTTTTTAATAATTTAATTAATTTCATTGAAAGTTGAATTATGTCCTTTTTTTCTAGAAGATGTTTGATATTTCTAATAATTCTGAAATTGTTATGATTTTTTTCCTAGAAGCTTTATATGGATTAAAAAGAGAACTAATTCAAAAATCGTCTGGTGGAGAATTTAATATAGATTCATCTTAAGTAATTTCATTTAGTTCTTTATATCGAGCTGTATTTGTACTTCCTGTGTATTTTCTTTAAACTGCGCTAACCTTCTAGTCTGGGCACCTTGGCAAACATCCATCCAGCATTCCTAGAGTTGGGGGTCCGGATGGACGAGGGTAGGCTATACGGCTCCAACGCCCGCTGTCTCGCCTTCTTAGCCGCCCTGCGGACCCTCCTCAACGAATATCGGCCCCACCAGGACGTGGATTTAGGTCGCGACCTATGTCAGGTGCTTCAGCGCCACGTGACCTTTTTAGACCAGTGTCGTCCGCTGGCCGTGTCCATGCGCACTGCGGTCAGCGACCTCAAACTCAGTATCAACAAGTTGGACAAGCGACTCGATGACAAAGAAGTGCGTACGGGTGTTATACATTACGTCGTTATACCTAACGTCAAAAAAAAACAGGAAATTACCATTACTTTTTAAATAATATTCAAACGCATTTTGTTGGACACGTTTTACATTGTGAAGACATCTTTGTGAACGATCGGATCAAAAATTACTATTTTGATTTAAGTATCTAACCTATTTCTGCGATATTTTCGTATAACATGTAACTTGAACTAATATTCAGTAACATAAGCTAAATGTTATAAGTCAAAAAGAGTTTGATAGTTTCAATCTATAAACTCAATGATTAAGCAGCTAGGTAAATCAGCTAACTTATTTCAAATATATATTTTTAAATATTGAATCTAATGTTTTTAAAATGAAGATGTTGTGATGAATGATCAGTCATGATGTACATTAAAATTGACATTAAATACACTCATAAATTAAGGACTAAAATAAGAATATTTTTCGGCGGATAATGATCGTTCTAAGTTTGATGGCCCAACTAAAAAATAACTTAAAAGGGTACATTTTTTCGGCAGATAAATAATTCCGCTTAAACAAAAATTGGTATTATCTTTGTTACTGCCTAGAAAGTAATTATCATTCTAGTAATTCATCTTTCGTATATTGTAATTATGTGATTATACTTGTAAATTCATACTAGGCTATTAAAATATTAGTTTACTAAACAATTTAAAGTTAATATTTGCGCAATATTTATTTTATCCTTGCAATATTATGTAATATTTTTCTGAGTAGGTAATATCCAATAAACAATGCTTTATTTCTTAGACAAGTATTCTCTCAACTATCCACACAAGGCGATCAAAGAAGTACAGCGCAGCATCTCCAGCTTCATTGAGGAGCGCATCGAGTGCGCCGGGCAGGCAATAGCCGATACTGCCGCCGGGAAGATCAAGTCTGGTGATCTAGTCCTGGTTTACGGCTACTCCTCGCTGGTGGCGCGCGTAATTCGCAAGGCCCACGCTGATGGTCGGGGGAATCTACGTGTGTTGGTGGCGGACTCGAGGCCTCGACTGGAAGGGAGGAAGATGGTGGAAGAGCTGGGCAGGATTGGGTTGCCCTGTCTTTACACGGATATCTCCGCTGTTCCCACCTACATGAGCCAGGTCGGTGTAATGGTGATTTGATTAGTTAGAAGTCACGTGGTTCCTAGCAGTTTTTGGAAATCTGAACAAATTTTAGAATTGAAAAATAAAATTGCAGGTCTTCAAAGTGATAATATTTTTCACGAACTTTGGGAAATGTGTTGTTTATGTGAAAATTAATATTGAAAACAAAATAAGTAGTATAGGAAGGATGGATTCGGCAGCCTTTTGACTTTTGACCAGTATTGACCATACCTCAGAAAAAAGTTTTAAAAAATTAATGTTATTTTAAATAATAAAAAATACCCCTCCCCCCCCCACCAAGCATATATTAATTTCTCAGTATAAATACAGCTATAGTATTGTGCATATTATATGTGTATTGTATATAGTATATGTTTGTCAAATTTGATAATGCTGCTACTTTACTTATAATACTACATCATATATACTACAGTTGACAACCTCAGTTTTTCCTTTTACATTTTGGAATAATTCAATTCGTGTATTTTTTTAAACCTACTTTAACATTTAACGTTGAATTCTCTCTTCGGTAAAATGTAAGATATTTCAAACTCTAGTAGTGACTATGAAAATAGTGATTTGACGGAAGAGTAGGAGAAGGAGGAAATGAGTGAGAAAGAGTTTATCCGAAGAATGAAGTACTATCACGGAGCTGTCTGGCACAATGCTCAACCTTCGTCAACACTTTCAATGTCGCCACCTATCCTATCAATTCTTTCTCCAATTCATAGTCAGAGTAATGAATATAATACTACGTTTGTTCTGTTTGAACAATATATATCGAAAATAAACATAACTCAGCCTGAAAAGATGGATTCTGAGCCAGATGTCATCGCTAAATTGTGGGCATGTCTTTATCCTGCAGTATCAGATAGTGTGACTAATCCCTCTGTAGAAATATTACATGATGAAAGCAACAATTTATATCCTAATAGTTCCGATGAAGTGCTGGATACGGCTAACATATGTGTCACTTTGGTTGCAGATACAGAAGATTTATAGACCACTTATCACGCCAATAATATAGAATATAGTAAATAATGCTCAACTCCCATGTTCATCTCGATATCGATATATAACGACTCATTTCAATTTCATTACAATTCATATTTTGACTCTATTGAATATGTAACATACCTAGAAATGATTATTTCCCCGATGGATTACCCGTTATTCCTGATGAAGTGTATAATTGTATTTGCAGTAGAGTGCCACAACGCAGTCGACGCGGACGAACTCAATACATACGCATCATTCCAGATGTCGACGATATGCAAACGATCGACGTTTTTGAGGATGCCACTCCATTAATTGATACTGCTGTAAATCTCCTATTGACTTCAAGTAAAGATGAGTGCAAAATTCAACCAATCCGAGAGGTCAGAACCGCTCAGTTGGATTCAGATAGTAAAGTTATACAACTGAATTTTTTTCTCTTGACGCAACTATTTTGAACCTGGATTGTATTGGGGATATTATCATTGGACTATTTGCATAAGTGGAGCCTTTTATTCAAGGTACTAGTAACTGGACAAATATTAGGACTCAACTATTTGATATGCGTGTGATGAAGTACTTTTCAGCGCCCGATTATCCCGGTAGAGCAGACAATATTCGTCTTCCGAGTCGACTAGATAGCAAAAAGCTGTACTAAAGTTTAAAAAGACAGGAGATAAATGCTTTCAGTATTCTGTGCTTGCATGTATACTTTCTCATGAATTTAACAGAGGTGACCGATATAGACATCAAACGTATAATATTCATGAATATAAATACAACTGGACGGGGATTGTCTCTCCTGTTAATACTTGTGACTTTATCACTTTTGAACGTAATAATTCCGTTGTTTATATAAAATTTGCTTGAGTAGGTTGAAGAAAAAGAAAGCCATCCTGTAAGTGTACTCATAGCTGTAAGCAAATCATATTCGATTACTTGGATGTCGCAAAAAAGAGACAAATTACCATTTAAATCTGAAAAACTGCTTGATGATCATTGTACTTTGTACTATTCAAACCAGGCGATATCATACTTCGATTTGAATAACCGCCACATATTCAGGATATAAACGAGGCCCTACCATTTGCACCTGAAAAAGAGGTAGCATTATTTAGCTGGTTGACTCCATTGATGAATTTGTATAATAATAACTTGTCTTCCACACAGAAAAATGGGCTTAAATATAAGAGTACAATGAAAATCCTGCTTACACAAAATAAAAAAGAGACATATGTTTGTCATGGAAAGATGCTGCAGTTTTATCTAAAGCAAGGGATGGTGCTAAAAAATATATAGCGTCATACGATTTCATCATGAGCCATTTTCCCGGGATTATATACAATATTATAGTAAACGCACACAGGAAGCAAAGAACACGTTTAAAAAAGACTGCAAAAAATAACTCGGTTTTGACAGAAACTTGAAAATCTTGGAAGGGGAATGTATTTTCGATTGACCAATTTTGAGGATTATGTTACAACATTGGCAAGTCGAGCTTCGTTTTTATTGACTACAATATTCAATAAAGACCTATTCGGTGTTCATTTTTGTAAAAGAAGCAGTGATGCTGGATAAACCAATTTACATAGGAATGGCGGTCTTAGAACTCTCAAAGCTTGTTATGTATTCTCTTAGTTATGACAGCCTCATAAGTTACTCAAACGAGTTTTGTGGTAAATTTGAGATATTGACAGGTGATACCGACTCCTTTCTTCCAGTAGTATCTAACATAAATGTTGACGAAATGGTATTTGCTCGAATGCTTCAAGATAGACTGGTGGACTCATCAAATTTCCCAAAGGATCACCCCTGCTACTCAAGTAGCTATATAGAAAAATTGGACTGACTGTGAATTCTTAATAAAGTTGCACAAACGTTTGTCAATTTTCCAGACAGGTGTACAAAAGAATCTGTACCTTATTGTAACGCAACATGAAGACATTATGTGTGATGTGTGATGCAAATAATGTGCATTGTTTGGTTTTCAGTCTGCTCGATTGAGTAAATTCTGCATTGTGAAAGACTGCATTGGCATTGAACTAGCAGATTTGAGTGCTGGATATACACTTTTCGGATTCAATTTGACGCCAGATCTTCACATGACGGAACACAGGCAACCATACCGTAAAGGCTATCTTCGTCTAGAACTTAAATTTGCAAAGGGTCTTACAATCGCTATAAATGTTATAGTAATGGTTGTTTTTGATAGAAAGGTGAAGTGACTCAAGCAAGACTAAAGATTATTACGGGTGATCATTTGACGCAGCTTGTGTCGCGAGACTGTCTACTCCAATTCCTTTTAAATGGTATCTATTCTGTGAACCAACTACTCTATATTGGATGTTATCTGCATCATGCAATACAGTTTTCTAAATCGCTTTGTTTTATTGTGAACACTGATACAAGCAATTTGTCTGGTTACACTGGTTAGTCATTTATATTTATCATCATAACATTGTTGAAGTTTTTGATAGTTATTGACGCATATCTCCTACACACATTCCGCGTTGGTTAAACTTAAACATGCGCTTTTGGTATTATTCTAACGATTGAATACAATGTATTTTATCTACATAATGTGTCGTATTCCGTCTATTATATATATTATAAAGGGAGAGGTAAATCGTTCTCTAACGTTTTGTTCGATTTTGACAATGTATGTGTTAACAGTAATGATCTTATTGCAAAATATTTTATTATCAAGGTATCCGGATCAACCGTGTTATACAGTACATGTGCTACTACTCTTCAAAAGACGCAACTGTAGTAGTGAGGTGTATACTGTTTTTGCAATGTACTTGTTATCCATCCACATTGTTGTTAATAAAAGAAAGGTTTATGGAATAGTAATAGTTTTTTTTTATTCAGTTGAAATAATACATATAGTCTCTATGTACAATATGTCGTTTTAGGAGATAGAAATAAACATACAAATTTAAAGTAATCCATTCGGAAATGGTAGGAAACCGTGTCTCGGCACAGTGACCCATAATTATAACCATTTTTCAGTGTGAAAAAGATTTACATGCACTCCACTCCATAATTTTAATTGAATAACAGGAAATATGTCATATTAGTACAATTAACCGGGTTGAAATTTATCCATTCCAATTTATATAAGTTGATGGAATTCACGGATAGTTTAAGCACAACAGTTATTTATCGACGTAAAACAGTCAAGTCCGAAATGTCCAAAATATGTAATTATAGATCTTTCAAAATTGTTGCAGATGCACCAAAACATATAGTTAGGAATTTTCCTCCTTTGAAAACTAAAATCGTTAAATTTTTGTAACGTAATCGAACGATTTGCGGACGTCTGGTATACATTTTGCATCATAATCAAACACTTATAAAAGTCTGTAAATATTCTTAGGTGACAATTCTTTCAGTTGTTGTGATCGATCTACAAAAATTTAGTTTATTACACGATGTGACGTCTGTTCCATATTAAGTTTGTGATATAAATTATATGAATTTGGTGTACTGCTCTGTTATATATAATAAACTGGCCAATTATATTCTAGATAAAAATAAAGCTTGTTAATTGGTTAAGAATATTTTTATCCAAAAGTTTTGCCAGGTGTGTAATTTGAACCCACGAGGATATTGTCATCCAGGGGATTTTATGTCCACCTCCTTAACCGCTCGGCCAACCTGGATTGTACTATCATGGGAAGAAAATTGAACTATTATAATCGAAAGTATTTTATTATAAACATAATTTAGTGGCGTCAATGCTTATAATAATCATGTCTTCGAACGTTTGGACAAATTTAATCTCGCTTGTGTATAATGAACTAATCAAAGAAGGTTTCCTATTCTTCAGAAATGTCCCTACTACAACACTTTATATTTTAAATCACTTAATGGACTAGTTCAACATGCACTTATTGTGAAAGAAATCAAGGATTCTGTCTTAAATGGAAAGCGCTTGTGCAATTGCACGCAATTCTTGCGGTAACTCACCTCAAGAGGAGTTCGATATACATAATCATCACCAAAGTCAACCAACCTTGCCTTTGGGGGACTGTATTTGTGTCCTGATTAGACTTAAATCAGTTAATGATGATACACAGGACTATATTATTTTAATTGCTGAAAAGTGTGAACCGACTCAAATTCGTCTACCCAGCCTATATAGTAAACCAGGATCAATCTATCTCAAGGAACCCACCTTTAAACCTATCTACAATAGGGAACAGTTACTGGTTTAAGTATTATTTACTTGTCTCAATGACGCAACTAAATGTGTTAATTATTATGAATCCGACCATGATACTAATTTAACTATCAAATTCGCTCTAAATAGTATGTCTTTTTATGAACGTGTACATTCTATATTTGTAAATAATGATTGGCCACTTTACGTCACAGACATAATAAACTCAATCATTAAGATAGAAAAAGTCATGTACAAACTTTTCTCTGATTTGCTTAACCTAGAAGTTGAGTGTACCAATTGTAACAAAGATATTTGCAAAATATTGTCAATTAAATATTTCAATGCTTATTGTATTTATTCCTCCGATTTTGTATTACATGTCTATGCGATCTGTTAAATACACGACTTTGTAATATATTTTGACTTCTTAATTGGTTAACTAGAAAACAATTTGCGTAAATTGGCAAATTAATAAAAATTAATAAGTTCGAACAGGGATTCGAACCCTGGACTAACAGGTCAAAAGCCTGCCACTCCTACAACTGAGCTATCCGAACAGATGTTGAATGTTAGTTATATGTTGTGTTTTAATGGTTAAAGCAGAAAAAAATTGCGTAAATGAAATTTATTCAATGAGGATCATTTTACTTTACAAAATAGAGTTTTACTAATTAATAGGTAATGCAGGACACCAAAATTTTCCACACAATTTACGATGTGGAGCCATCTTAGTTCCACACCCTGCCCAACATAGAATCCAATCTTTTTCAAGATCTCTAAAATTTCATTAAAAATAAAACCAAAGTTTAAAATTTATAATTACAACTATTAATATGTAGTTAAATAAATATGGTTTATTAATGACAATATGTCATATTTATTTGCATTAAAAACAGTTGTTAAAGGCAATTATAAGTTGAACATATGTATAAATAAACAATATAAAGATTAAATTAATATATATTTTTAAACAAATACACATATTAGCATAGGCATAATGTCTTAGAATTTATCTTACATATTAACTGTTTTTTACTTCTTTGTTGCACACTGACCATCATTATTATCAACTTCTTCTTTCACTTCCTCCTTCACTTCTGTTGGCCGGTTCATATCAGGATCCATTTGGAATAAAGACGACGCTGACTTTGCCTCCTTGTATCAAATTTGATAATTTTCTAATAAGACGCTATATTTAAAATCCTTGTTGCCGTGGTAATCGTAGAACTGGTGAATCGTAGAATTCTGGTCAAAACTTAAATGACATTAGTATATTTTTACCGTGCCAGTCGAAAGCTTTAAAGTCCAGAGTCAATTATAACCACACACTCTTGTTCTTATGAGTAGGTAGGTTTAACTTTTTTACCACTGCTGTTGGCGGAGAGTTGTCGCAGACCTGTCGTATTACCTGAAAAAGCGCGCAGTCATAATCCTTGTCAATACGTAAGATACCATTTTTTCGATTGTAAACACTGAATTTCTTCTCCAAAATGCTGGATCTAATAAACACTTGCTTTTTTGCACTGGTCCCGTAATGTCAATAATGGTTAAAGGTCAAAGTTCTGCCGAATCCTACCTTCCTATGCTACTAACATATAAATAGGGAACAATTTCCTCTGGCATATTATTGTCCGATAGTTTTTTTTTAATAATCATCATTTATATAAATTTCATTATTGATCAACTGCTCAATTTATGATCTGTGTTGAAAAGCATGTAACAGTGTTTTGTGTTATAGCAAATACTTGTTATATCAGAGTTTGACTAAACAGTATGAAATTCCTATTCATACCATGTAATTTTTGTGGACAATGTTTATTCTTTATTATATACGCAGTTAATTCAGTGAATTTAGACATTTAACTATAGTTTTGCTACAAGAGATTTTTTATAAATACGTATGTTCTAAACAAAGAAGATTATATGAGCCTTTCGGAAAGTTTCGACAATAATGCTTGTAATAGTTGGGTTTTTGTCATAGACTTCCTTGTTATAAACAAGATTTATATGTTTTTTTATTTTCTGAGTGAGTGAGTTCTTCGATAAGTTCTCCAGTGAGTTCTTGGATCATCATTCTTGTTATTAGTGGAGGATTATAATGTATATTTCGGTACGAAAATATTTTGACCTATTATTAATATTTAGAAAAAAAATTTAATGATATTTACCTTTTTAAAAATTAATTTTGTTTTTATTATTATTATATAAGTTTCGTATTATTTTTGTGTATGATTAGTACGCATTTTAAGCAATCTTAACATTTTTGTTTATTTATTTATTTGTTTTGTTTATTTTCGAAGTTTTACTATTGTTTATTAAAATATGGGGATTAATTCATTCCTAAAAAATAGGTCAGAATACCCACAGAAAAGCTCATTTTAACGAAAGTAGACTGTATATCATTACATTAAAATTTGCTTCATGATAATAACCTTTAGATCTATTAAAATCAAAGTTGGCTAAAAAAAAGTCCATAAAATGTTTGTACCATAAAGTATTCCCTGTGTTAACCCTTATTCCATGAACATATTTTATAGGGGTTTCTCCGTGGATGGGGGGAGGGGTTGGTTGTTTACCCCCTTCCCCTGGAAATACAAACTTCCTATCATCCAATTAAACTGAAAGTTTATATACAGATACCTTCTAAAGACTTGTCGAGCTATTTTTCTTTTACAAAATATTTATCATTATAATTTCTATAACCTGATTACATCATATTAGGCCCAGTTTAGGAAAACTATGAAAAAATACATATATATGCTGTAATTGACCCGTACAAGCTGTAACTATTGATCAATGCAACCAATTGATTTGATTAATTTTGCATTTGATCACGAGATATATAATAGTTTGGTATATTTATATAGTTATACTACTTGTATAAATAAGCTATAAGTAGTACTCAAATGCTATTTGAGTATTATTTTAAATTGATGATTATTTTAATAATTTATTAATCAACTTATATTTTCTATCTATGAGTTTTAACTCATAATATTATCGACAAGTAAGAAAACCCAAGGGGGTATAAAATAGTTCAATAATAACACAGTATTCCCTAGTCTGCTAAATTATTCAAAATTATATTTATTATATTTTTCAGTTAGATAGAAGTATTTCATCCACTGAGTAAAAAAATGACATCATTCGACCAAAAATCTATGTTCTTTAAAAAAATGGTATACCCCCCTCCACGAACGAAGGGTTAATGACCGATTGAAATTGTCTGTTTATGTTTTTTATCATTTCTATTGTAAATTATTCAAATGATATTAGGTAGTTATAATATATTTTAATGTTGTTACTGGACAGTCAATGCAAGGAATATTATGTACTCAAAATGTCACCTTAATCACCACTTCAGACCGGCACAAAGGCCGGAATTTTTCAAGCTCAATCGATTGTTATATATTGCTATATATATGAACATCCAAAATTGTCGCTTTCTCCAGGTTTCCATAGTGATTATGGGTGCCCACGCCCTACTCAGCAACGGCTACGTCATCTCACGGATCGGCACTGGGTATGTCGCTAACGTGGCGGCCGCCTTCAACAAGCCGCTTTTTATCTGCTGTGAGACCTATAAGTTCTGGGAGCGCGCTCAGACCGATGCTTTCGAGTACAACGAACTGTGCAACCCCGATGATCTTGTTATGAACCCTGGCAATCGGGAAGGAGGCGAGTCCTGTCTGGCTAATTGGCGTGATACCACGCGCAAGCTTTCGCTGTTGAGTTTGTCCAGTGACGTCATCTCTCATGATCTCGCCAATGTTGTTGTGACTGAGATTGGCGGGATGATTCCAACCACCAGTGTCCCGGTTGTTATGAGGGTTAAGCGGATTGGAGTTATGTAATTGTTCTGTTGTAGCGGATCGATTTGATCTTTGAATTTAAGTTCCCACCGAGTCTGTCATCTCTTGTGATATAAAGTGGTTCTCTACTGTATACGGAAAATGTTTTGTAATCTACATTGTGTATTATGACTATATAATATATATATATAAATCACGTATAGCTATAATACATTATACAATTAAAATTGTTATGAACATTGCATACCTCAGTTTTAATGTATGTTTGTTCAAGATTTTAGGGAGGTATATCATTTAATACAGTTGAACAATATGTGTTATTTTATTCTTTACATTTTATACATTTATATACTTTAAATGATGTGTTCCCATATATAACTGGGTGCTTGTATATTTTTCATTAATATATTATATATTATTGCTTAAGTTATAAATAACGTTATTTCTTTAGATTGTACTGAGAATTGTATGTTGTGAATTATGCATGCGGTGATGTATTTATAATATTCAATACAATAAATCAATCATAGACGACAGTAAATGTCTTCTCACTGTCTGCTCTCATTCGACAAGAAATCATAGTATACGCTACTATTATTAACCCTGGTCCATTAGCAGTGTTAATATATGATGTTTAAGATGAATTTATTACGATATTGGTTTGTTGGAGGATCCGTGATGTATGGAGAATATGAATATTCTAATATACTACTAGCACAAACAAACGATTCTTGCACATTATTTCCGTCACCGTTTTTTAAATGAACCTTTTGTTTATAATACACACTAATTTTTTTACAGAATGATTGCAAACATAGTTCTCTGCGATATGATTATGATTTAAAATCGTTTTTGTGCAATTTTTATGGTAGCAAGGAATATGTGAAATATGTTAATTTAGGAAGTAAATATTATGCATAAAATGTAATAAACAGCAATCATTTTAAAACTGATGCAGTAGTGAGTATACATATCCTAATAATGAACAAAGTTTTTTTCTAAATGTTATAAAAAATATTTAAAACTCAGACATGTTTTTAATTGATAAATTATATACATACGTTGAATATTATTTAAAAGAGACATTTAATTAATTATGATACATATATTTTGGAAAGTTAATAGAGCCTTAAAGATGAGTTATAAGTATGAATTAAGTATAGGTAACTCATAGATGGGAATCTTCCGGAATTCTGAGATTTTTAGATGAAAAAATAGAATTGAATTCTTTTATGAAAAATGCAA
>JAUZND010091898.1:0-14950 GCA_034780555.1 Coelogynopora nodosa | reverse complement strand
GGTTTCGGTTTCGATGCGTGGGCAGGGGGGGGTGGCGTAGAAACACTCCTTCCCTACTACTCTCATAGTTCAATTAAAACCAGTAAATAATAATTTAATTTTTTAACATTCAGATTAAACCTGACAGGATTAGTAAACTTTTGAAAACAATTAAATTTATTTAGTTAATAAGTATTCATGAGAATATAATTATAATTGACACAACCGAAATACAAAACTTAAATATGAAAATTGTTTCGTAAAATAATTTTATTAATTTAACATGTGGTGTTTCAATCAGTTAAATTTAAATTAATAAAAAACATATGGTGCAGAAAAATTATTAAGATAGAAGACACATATCATAAAATGATAAACTAACAAGAAGCCAGAAACAGGGATCCAGTTATACTGGCGCCAACCTGAATGTACTCAGACGGACGGTAAATATGAGATATTTGAAAATGCCCAAATCACTTTTTCCACAAGACAAGGCAAGTAAGTAGACAAGTCTGCAATATGTGCCGACGGGATTGTCTGCACTCAATGATCTCAAATAACATGGCATCGATTCAGTCAATATACAAAATATCTGGGCGTTCGAGTTGACATGGACGTATAATAGGGTAGACGGAATGGAATTCTCTATGGCGAATGTGTAGTGAGTCAACATTTACTATAATCAATGTCACATGCAGTTATTAACTAAATCAATTCCCAATTTTAAATTGAACAATATAGAATAATTATTTGAAAATATTTAAGGTATCTTATTTGTAATGTCATTTTGGTTTGATTCACTTTTATTAAGCCTATAAAATTGTTAATCAGTTAAACTGGTGTAGTGTTTAATTAAGATAATTTTTAAGATATTTAATATTTATTATATATTATTATTATATATATATTAATATTTAATTCAAGATAACATTTAATAATAATCGTGCAAATTTCGACTATATATGCACATATTCACATAGTTGGAATCTATTGTAAATAATCAATAATCAAATAATCAAATAGGCCTATGATGGCTCCTATTCCCATTCCAACATGCCTATATATATACAAATTGGGTATTCTATATAATCCAGTTATTCAAATACCGGCAGCTAGAACTATAGCCTATGAAAGTAATTTTTCCACAAAAATTAGAGTTTGGGTCAAATGACAATTTAGAAACGAGGTGATTGAATGAAGTATAGATCCGTTAGGTATATGAAGTATAATAATAAAGTATAGGTGTTCAAATTAAAGTTAGTCACCCAAGACGATTTTCTTCAATGAATAATGGAATACAAGTTTTGTATAGAACGTATACCATAAGAGACTGCATAACGTATATTAATCAATATATATATATATATTGTTATAAAGGTCATGATTTACATTAACAACAGAATGGAATCTATTCATCGTTAAGGGTATACACTACTAATGAATATAATAGTGAAATTTTATTTGATGGCGGACCGCTAAAAAACTCTATTATATATTATTATGAGATGATCTGCTATAGCTCATTATGAAATGGTTGAGTGTAAAACAATACCTATCAAGCATACATTAATTTCATATACGGTTTTACTGTCTGAAGATGAATGATGTTTTTATAGCGTTACAATCTAATCAATAAAAATATAACACAATATATTAAGCTATCTCTTAAATTATAAATAAAGAGATAGATACATAATTGTAAATATTTAAAATTATAAAATCATTACCATTTCAGAATTTTCCTTAACTATACTTATGATATAAGTACTAAAATGGACACTTATTGTACGCAATAATAAAAACTTTATAATAATATTTATATATTAAAAAAACGAAACATCATTATATTCATGCTATTATTATTAATTATACTTTTTTGATGCATGATAGATTGGTGCAACATTATAAAATTCTACTACTATTGAATTCCTGTAATTTTGTAATTATTTTCAGTGAGTAAATGTTTTAAATGATTATTTCAGAAGAGTTACCATTTTTAAAGGAACACAAATGTAAAGAATTATTTAACTGTTTTTAAAACTCTGTTTATTTGAATATTATAAAAGTTAACTTTTATTGGTTATTTTTTCAAAAATTGAGAGGATAAAAATGCTGACAATAAATACTTAAAATATTTTATAATTAGTTTCTAAAACATATTTGTTGATTTTCGTTTACCATGCTAAAACAAAATAAATCCATTTATTAATTAAGTTTGTTAAAATTAAAATAAACTTACATTAAAAAATTAAATTAAACAAATGTTGTTCTTTCTATATGAAATATTATTGAAAAGAAAAAGTCAATACGAGTAACACTCTATCACAGTCATTATTGTTCTACAACTCATACTACATTCTTTACATAATTAAAACAGGAAAATATAACCTAAAATATTCATTTTAATTTACCAGATATATGGTCTAAGATATTTCTTCTATTATAATCGATTATATCTAGATTTGCAAACCTTACTATTTTTATAGAATTTTCAATTATGTATAGTAGAATCAATATCAATGGATCTAACTAAATAAAAATGAATTGCATTCGAACCATCGAGTATAATCGATAATGATTATATTATTGATCATATCAATGTGATATTATATTGTTTCTTAAAATCAAAAATGAAGTAAAAAATCAAATAAGCTAATGATTAGATTGGAAACTTTCTCGAAATTTCATTGTTACAATGTAGCTTAGAAAATTAATTCAATATTTAAAACTCTTAAAAATGCGGTCCTGACTAATTTAGTCAAATGAATATTATGCTATTTAGAAAATACATTATTAACATGTTAGATAAAATAATAAGATTATTTTTAAGGATATTGAAAATTTATTTCAAATATAATATCAGTTGATAGAGGCTACAGTGTAAAATTAAGGACTATTAATAAAATTCATGCAGACCACTCCAACACGGGATACTTTAATATTATAAATTATAACGTTTGTCATACGTTAATTAAGACACAACACAAATATTAACTTCATGCAAATTGATATCTTTATTTTAAATATATTTGAAAAATATCAATTTAATTATAAATTACATGATTGATAATTTGTTGCAAATATGAACAAATATTTACATAAAAATTTATTATTTAAAAAAAGATATACTAGCTCTAGGAATTGAAAATATTCTAAAGTTTAGAAGACTTTAATTAATGCTTCTTGATTTTTAATTATATCAGTAAAGTAGACAAAATGGGTGTTTGTTTTACATTCGATAAAGTTTTAAATTTTTTAATTGACTATTAGCTAAAAATATATCGTTTTTTATAAAAAAAAAATTAAACGATGAGTAAGTTCAAAATGATATAAAGATATTAAATTGATAAAAAATGTATTTTCGGCCTTGCACCATAATCGTACTAGACTAAAATATGAATATTTATATAAAATAAAATAAAATATATTATATTTATATGTGTATAAAATATTAATCAGTTTAATGCCAAAAATTAAAATTTTACATTTAAAAACTATTTGACATACATACATGATGCGCACGTTAATTCTAACATTTTCAATACTTTTTAACTAACTAAATATCTGATTAGAATTATAATAATCTTGAAACAAAATTATGTCGATTCTGTGCTTCAAAAAATATTTAGTTATTTATATTATGTAACCCTTGACTTCTATAAGGTTTTTATGTACCAAAATTACACTTTTAAAAACACACTTTAGAACTACACTTTCGAAATATGCAAATTGACCATGATGACAATTTCGGTATTGTTCCATAATTTTAGAATTTGATTAACGTTCATTTTCAAATTGGAAAAAATACATATTTATTATAAAATACTTTTTTCACAGCCTATTTCGTTGAATTTCATCTAATTTTAGAATATATCTGGAATAAACTGACCAAATGAAATCAGATTATATCAAAATAATGGTTTGTTTGTGAGAATAAACCTTTTACACGTAACCAATTTTGTTAAAATTCAGATTACATATTAAATGGGAGGCAACAAGCTCACATACAACACTTTCTATCAATAGACATGTGATCAGATATTGATCTATGGTGAATGTTTTGAGAAAAGATCTGATAAAAATGATGTTATTAAAAATTTTACAGAAATACTTATACCAAAATATGAGAGATAAGTAGTTTATATGGAATGCAATTTATACAATGCAGTTATCAGCGAGTTCAACTTCTTGGGCCCAATGATAAACCACAACAGAGGATCCTCGAAAGAGCAGCTATGACTAGACATGATACAATTTGGAAATCCCACTTTGTGTCCAAAGGAACAAAATTGTGTTTAGTCAATTCTCTCGTCTTTTCCATTAAAAAGTTGGAGCCTCATAAAGAATGAAGAGACAAAGATATAACACTCTTCGTAATTTGGATTTGATGAAGAATGCTGGTAGTCAAATGGCAGGACCGACCGTAGCAAGTGCTATACGGTATTATCAAGATTGACAAATTCAACAAGCCTGCTCAACAACATAAATGAAAGAAAGCTTACATATTTCGGCCACATCTGCCGGCGTGGCAGTGACATATCGAGAAAAAAAATTTTGAAGGGAAGGATAAATAGGTGTTGCGAACCTGGACGACCTATAAACAACAATGGACTGACGGTATTAAGGCAACCCCGGGACTGAACACGGTTTATGGGGCGAAAAGGATGACATTCGATTGTAAGAAGTGTCGGAAGATGGTTATCAAAGTCATCAAGTCACACAGATAGACACAACATATACAGACACATTTTTAGATCAATTCATATAGTAATTTAATAATAAATGTATTGTCAGATTGCACAAAAACATGTTTTTCTCAGAATAACATATATTTGGTTGGATATAATCTAATGAATAAATTCATCTGAAATTTTGTATAGAAACTAATTAGGTCTTAATTAGTAAGTGTACAAAATGTATGCAAAACTAATCGTATTTATAAGTAACGAAAAGCATTATTTTTATATAATTTTATCTAATAAAAGTTAATAAATTAAATAACTGTTTAAAAAACTTATTTAAAATGTTAAATATAAACTTATTCCTGCTCATTAAGTAAATATTAAGTAGATATGTTCATAAACTTCTTACCTATTGTTTTAATATATAATACGAAAATGTTCACCTATTATTTAGTAAATAAATTAAATTTCAACAAAATTGGTTGTGCATGTAAATAGGTACATATATATTACATAATATTCTTATTCTAAAAAAACTGGTTATTGATATTATCTGTCTCGATAAAAGAATTCCAAATTAAGATGTGAATATTTAATTTATTAAAAATATAATATGTAGAATACTCATCATAACTAAAGTAGGTATACCATATTCCCAAACAAATTGGTTGTGTAAAAAGGTTTTTTTCTGAAAAGCATGTTTTTAGCCGATGTAAAGTCATATTTTAATAATTTTGAAGGTATTCTAAAATAAATGTTTCTGAAAAATTGCACTCTATTTAATTTATATTCAATATATTTTTATTATATGAAGTTTAACAAATTTTAATGGAAAATACCACTACTTTTATACTATCCATTTTAATAATAAATTCATTATTATTCAATATACATAATTCAATATATATTTTTAAATACTTTTATCTGTACTATCCGTTTTAAAGTTTTTTAAAAATGTAATTAATATTTGTAAATAAGTCATAATATTTTACAGCTTAACAATAAATAATACATATAGCGAATAGTGATACTGGTGAGTGGTATAATAACTAAAATGACCCCTCCAACTCCTAAAATAATACACATCTATGCTTAAGCTACGCACTTATAATTTGACAAAAATATTTATTTGGGAAATACTAGACAATTTGAAGTATATAATCAATTAAAAATTCTCTTGATTCTCTCTAGGACATCAAGAAGAAGATCTAGCTTCCATGGGTGCTTACAATAATACACATATTCTTAGTTGATAGTAATACCACTCTTCAATTCAATATAATAAACCATGTTTTTGAATCTCAAAAAATGTCAGCACCAAAAGAAATAGAAAGGTAAAAAAATAATCAAACAAGAAAGTTGCCAAATTGAATACAAAAAACATCCCGGTCGACAATAAAAGCACCAGAATTATATCTAACGGGTGCACAAGAAAAGAAAAATAAACTATTTACAATCACCAGCCCACTCAAATCAGGATATTGACCACTTCTGAAGTTCTGCCTTACTCGAATATTGTTTCTTGCCGGCCTGAGATGCCTTGCGCATTAAAATTTTGGGTATTAAGTATAAACCCTTTCATACTGACCGACTCTAAAATGTCCGCTGCCACCTTTTTTTATCAACCACAACAAAATCACTTTGAAAAAGACTTCAAAACGTTATAAACATTCTGGAACTTTCTAGTTTGTAATAACGATACCTTCCGCAGACCTTTGCAGAATGTCATTTGATGGTTACTTCAATTGAAATGAATAAAAATGTGTAAATTAAGATTAATTTGCATTTAATCAAGTGACTTTATTATTTTGAATTGTATTTCTAAAAGAGATCATTAATACCTATTTCTATTTGATAATAAATTACTTATTTTGATTATTTAGCATTTTAATTATAGAAATTTAACAAAATGCAAATCAATTTTCTAATATTAAAGTAATTTAACAATTTACTTTCTCAAAATATGTAACATTTGAATAATATAGAAATAGTTTTATAATAAAATAATTATTGTAAATATATTTATTTTTTCTTTATTTTTTTCATAAATACTTTTTGAAAAATGTTTATACCTTAAAAAAAAGTATTTCATATTTATAATTTTTTTAAACAATCGAAGCATTTTACAATGGCAGGTCACCATATTTTACATCAAACATTGTGTATAGCCTACATACTTTTTTTAATACATAGTAAGTTATTTAGCTATATACTCTATTCCAAAGGTGCTTTACACAAAGTATCCATTATTATATAATAAATTATTCCAGTAGTAAAGTATTTGAATCTGCTTCCATTTTTCTATCGTTATTTATACGACCCACAGTAGTAGTTGATATTTAATGCAAATGTGCTCCCATACTATAGATATAGGAGGCCTGCAACACGAAAAAACCTTTAAAGAAGGGCAAATCGTTGGAAGTAGCAACATTGCCTATCACCCGCTGAGCAGTTTTTCATTCTGAACCTAAATGTCTCCCCTCCCTTTTTCCCCTAACGTCTGATATCACTGACCAACATCTTTCTCATTAATTTACTTCTCTCCCAGTTCCACCAAAACAGTTGCTTCGTCTATAGTAAACCACGTGTTTTTTTTACATTCAATAAAGAACTAGAACCAACTATATGTACAATCAACGGCTAGCCGGCGAACACTTTTCCTGACTTTTTTCTTCTGAATATATTATAATATATCTATGTGCATATATTGTACATTACATACCTAGTATACTCTTTGGCCAATGATTTATGGAATAGTTAATAAATTTCAACACGTTTAGCGTAAGTTTTCCACAGCCGCCATATGAATATATTTTCTTTCTAAATATATATTGTACGCTATACGTAGCAAACAGTAATTACACTGGTCCATAAATTAAAATGACAGTCAACAATTTAACTCGAAATATGTTTTGTGGCATAGATACATATGCGATCTTAACTAGCCAGCTGAGTGGTACAGTACTAATCCCAGAAAATAATGAATGCAATAAATATTATTCAATGCTCCTCCCCGTACTATAGTCATCAATATTTGCATTAATGTGTCTGATCATATCTCCCCAGTTATTGCCATAGAGTTTATGAGGTAGTTTCCCATTGAAATGTAGGCAGGCAAGTGGCAGATTGGCATCCTTAATTTATATAGAATTAGGTTTTATCTGTGTCATTGTCAGTCGCACAAGATTATACTTTGTAAAATTAATTTTTATATATGTTATAAAACTAATGAATATCATATATCATACCATGTGTATTTAACAACAATTTTAATATGTCTGTTATAAATAATGCTTGGATAGAATAATTGTATTACACGTTTTTTGAATATATAAAAACAGTTAATAAAAACTAAGTCATCTTTTTTTAGATATAAAATACCTTAAACACTTAAAAAATAAAGAAAAAATAATTTTAAAAATAATAATACAAATAAATAAAAAAATATAGAAAACTAGCCTCAATTTTTTTTTTAGATATTTTGTAAAATGGCAACCTATATTTATAATTGAAATGGAGCTTAATAACTAACGTATTAGTAATTAATAATTTCCTGGTAAAAATACATTTGCACTAACTGCATCATTTAAAAGAAGTGTTTTTAATACTAATTTCATCAAAAAAATCAAAAATTAAATTAATCATTCAAATTTGAATTTGTTAATTTTACAAATTTTGAAGATTTTTGCAACAACAAAAAAGTTTAATTTTCATACAAAAATAATGCGTTACAAAAACAGCTTGTAAAAATATAAATCGCTGGAAAGTAATTGAGTTATAAACAGAATGTTGAAATAATAATTTGCAATGAATAGAACAAAGTGCCGAAATACATTCTGCAGAGGAGAGAGTACCTACTGTTATTTCACCCACACAGCTACACAAGCTTATGTATACACAGCACTCTACACGTTTTTGATTATAACAAATGCTACAAAATAAACAAATTACAGTTTGAATCTATTGGTATTTAGGACGGCAAATCGACTAAGAGATCTTTTCCTCTGCCGAAAAAGATGATATTATGTGTGTGTGTGTTCTTGACAAGCAAAAAGACTTTGATATGATGCGTGCTTATTTGATTTATTCGATTTGTTCATCTACCGTTTCAGCACAATGAAAGAGAGTGTTTACTCTAAATCTGTCGTCGGTTCCAGACTGCACGCATGTGTCCCTGCTAAATCTTATTGGAAATCTAAACAAACTCTAAATAAATCACTGCAATTAGTGTGAGCGACTCAGTATGACGTGTAATCCGACCCACTGGCAGTCCCAGTCTGTGAGGTCTGAGTCTGCATACGGACAGACTTGGTTGGTCAGTGTGAGTGTTCTTGCAATTGAAGGGACACATTACCTAGTGTAAAATTGATTCCGTAATATTATGCCATTATTTATACTGTTGCTCACGCAAAGGTGATCAACTGATAGTATCAATTCACACGTTTATTTAGATAAATTTCAGAAAAAAGCTGTCCCAAGTCCTATTACAATATTTATCCATAATTTTGATTGAGTTATTATTAACAGTAATATTACAGTTATGATATAATAATACAGTTAATATTACAATTTTTTATGCTTATGAACATACATTGTATTTATTATTTGATGCAACAAGTTCTAAATACGTACTACTTCTAAACTTCAAAACCAACAAACGAAGTGTTCGATAAAAAATAAAGGATGTAAGTGTTTAGAAGAAATCAGCATACACATGTATTAAAAAACTATTAGTATATTTTAATGTACAATTTAAGATGTACAATTTTTTTTTTAATAAATAAATTGGTTTATAATATATTTCAAGTTGTTAAATTATCATAAAATATTGTTCAATAAACACAATAATATTTAAATTGCAACAAGGAAAACGAAAATTTTCGATATATTTAAAAAATAGTTTATACATTAATTTTATTTATCAGTTTGTGTTGCATAAGGCTTATGTCAATATGTTTGCTTTTATTTTATCAAAGATTATACATTTTTTATTTATAAATAAAGAAAGCCATCCGCAAAAAACAATTAAACAACCATTAATAACGCGTATAAACCGTAGCATTGTTTTCCAAAGTTATGCGACCATTTTCAGAAAATGATACATAATGCTAAAGTTATAAAGTTTATTCTTGAAGAAAATAGAAAGGTGTATTTTCGGTAAAAAGGATCTATAGTCATTTATACTTAAAAAACGACACCTATAATAGTGAATTTTCGAAAAAAAAATACGTATGCCTTGTATAATATATTCCTGATGAAGTGCAACCAATAAAGTATTAATAGTCTCCGAAATAGAAAAACATTGAGTGTTTCTATGACAACTTGTAGCTGTTATTTTTAAATATGTTTCTTCATATTTTAAAAGAAAGTGTTTTTGAATAAAGCTATTTATACTTGTTAAATTTAGAATAATGTATATCGACATGAAATGTACTATATTTTCAACCCTAAATAATGTTTATTAAATTATAAAGTATGCTTAATTTTCAAGATAGGACACCCCCTTTTTGTCTTAGAAATTGGCACGATACTGTTGTGACCGATGCTACGTTTCTGGAATAATTAATATATTAAACATAATAGTAAAATAATATCAAATGTTAGTCAAACAAATAGCTCTCTTAAAATGTATATACTGTACTTCCAGAATTATTTTATGATTATGGAAAAAGAGTGTGTTAGCTTGTTTTAATTTAATTAGTTTTTGACATTACATGTCACTATTTAGAATTTAAACATGAAACAATAAAATATATAGTGGTTTTAGATTTCATATAATGCTTAATTTAATAATTTAGAAAGGTAATTTATGTTTTTTCTCCTAATAACATCGTATTATAAGTAACCGTATAATTTTAAAACATGAAAAGCAAAAAAAAGTATTTAAGAATAGCTACACAAAAAATAAACATTTCAGGTGATAAATATAATTAATAAATTCAATAAACTTAAAAAATTATAATACATGTGACTGGTCAACATCTTATTTATTATAATGTAATACATTATAATGATATACTAATTATATCGAAAAGCAATTGTGTCTCATCAGGAACAAGTTATAAACAATTGATCAGTTATTTTGCGATTCAATTATTAGTACAGGTTTTATAATTTAGATCGGCTTTGATTAAAGTTTAAATATCACGAAGGATTTAACAACTACTTATAGTAATTGAGGCACTATGATAGAGAAGTTGCTACATACACTATGTATCAACCAATCGGTCCTTTGTCCAAAATTCAGTCTACTCTCTGATATCCGTTACTTATTAATATTGCTATAAATAAAGCTCCACTAACCATTACTCCATTACCAGTTACAATATCGTATTTGGCACAACGTTACACGGTTACTATAGTATTTAGTTTCCAGATTCTGCATTTAAATAAAACATGAATATATATTTTTAAATAAAAATAAGTACTTACGTTGAAAGGTCAATAAACAAATTTCCAAGAAGATGAATATGGCATTCATAATTGCTGTATCGGGTAAGCAAACCACTTCGTTATTGAAACTTAAAGTTTTGAGTTCATAAATTAAACCGAATGACGTTTATGCTTTTCTTATCAGACGGTGGATGAACTAAGCCAATCAGATTCCGTTATTTCTAACTTTCTTCAATTCGTAGATAACTTTAATTACAATCATAGTTCTCCAGTACTTGTGGTAGACAATTTACGGCCACTATTAAACAAGTTTAGTGCCTTTGAAATTGCACTAGACTAATTTATGTTGACAGACGGGCGGAGACGAGTTTATAGGATTTAATTGATATATGAAATCATAAACAATCATAATCGTTTTAGTTATAATATTAATACAATAATATAAACTCTTCTGATTAGTATATTAAATTACAAATAGGTATGTCCATTAAATTCGTACGAACTCTCCTAATAGATAAAAAAGGATGTTTTTATATATTAAGTATATAGCAATAATCGATAAATTATAATCAGTGCATAAAAATAAATTGTGTTAAACTATCGTATATTTTTTATTATAAATTATAGATTCCTGACATGACTACGAAATTATTTTTGTATTTTTTTAAATGTCTATATATTTTAAGTTTTTGAGGTTTTTATATAGAAACTTAGTTGTAAAAGACAGTACTAAATTTTCAGTTCATGCTTTGATAACATTGATAATAATATTTTAAACTGTATTAAACATAAAATATAATATATTTAGTATGCCATTATTTAATAACAGTGCTTTTAAAACCGTTATAGTCTTTATAGTGATTGAAGTTTGTAAATTCGTTTTTTTAATTCTGAAAATGCCAGTAACAAATGCAATAAGCGAGAGTAGTTTTTCAAATATATTAAAAAATTCTATTAAACAATTAAACCAGACTAAACTATTACTTTAATTTTAAATATTTATTGTGAAGAATTAGATTTAAATGACTTGAAAAAATTATTTAAAATGATTTTGTAAAAGGTTGTAAAATTTTGTAAAACTCCTTTACTTTACGTATCCATATTTCTTAAATATCAAAACACTATTGTGATTTTCAAAACGGTTACCCTTCATTCAGTATACACTCCTCTACATTCAATTCATTCACCCTATATTTTTATAATACTTTTTGTATGTATACTTATATCATATACACTAAACTATTTTCAAAATTGTGTATGAGTAACAGGCACTTTTTTTATGTTTAAGTTACTTTTCAAAAATAATTCATCTGTGTATTTTTATACTTTATTAATTTATCAAAATGTATTATAAATGAAGCATATAGTGTTAATGTTCTTCTTTCATGCGTATTTCATGCCTTGTGACGTTTTATACTATTTTTTACTATATTTTATAACATTTGTGAATGCCGTTATATAACAATACAATAATTGATAAATAAAAACAACGAGTGTCTCTAATTATTGGACAGTTTAAAAAATATTTAAAAAAACTTGTTTTCGAATGTACAAGTTCTATAACTGATCTGAATTGGTTATGTTATTACTAGTTATTTCGTCTAAGCATATAGAACAATGATTAAATAATTGAAACATTTAATCAGATAATTCGAAATTTTTCTGTAATTGATCATGTAAAACTGTATAAACAGATTTAAATTATAAAACACTCAAATTGTTGATCACAGCAAAATTATTGAAATCATTTAAGCTCCAATCGCCTCTTATTTTCCTAAATTAATAGAATTTTTTACAATCAAATAAAAGTAGCCGCGGTTAAAAGTTTGTTAACATTTTATTAATAAATGCCAAAGTTAAAATAATGTAATATGATCAATTGAATATAATTAACAAAGTATTAAAAACGTTTTTCCACATCATGTGAGAAGAAATTTAATTTTAACTAACTTAAATTATACTTAGTAACTTCAACTAAATTGCCCAAAGTGCCCACAAGTTGCCTAAATTGCCCACAGAACAACATATCTGTATCTGTATATCTACATCTATATCTGCTTTTTGCAAAAACGTAAATATTTACATATCTTTAACGGGACAATTAAAAAACCATTCTTGCCTGTGCCTATATAATTATCATTAAATGAGAAGTATTTATATTAGTATTTCTGGTTGGCTTTTCTGATTATTCTTCAGTGTAGATTTTTTTTAATATTTTGAACTGTTAAAATTTTTTAGTAATAATAATAATGAGCTTTATAAAATATACAATTCACACATGCAAGAGTTAAACAAATGTTGCACCCCAAACTACACAACAAAAGACAACAAGCACGAACATGGGGCGTTATATCAGGACCATATAGAGTACATAGGATATGTTTATAATGTACACATACATTATTTTGTACTCTTATATAATTAGGACCATAAATAGAATTTCATGTATTAGGATATCAAGACAACAAATCATTGATTTGAATAAAATAGTACGTAATTTTGGACTATAATAAGAAAAATATAGCTGTGTTGTTGTAATTGTTAAGTTGTGTGACTTCAAAATAGTATCTATACAAAAGCAAGCGGAGGGTACGACCACGGTTGTTTTGGGTGGTTTGTAAAGTTAAAAGATGAATTACGTCAGTTTTTCTAGAAATATTTTAAACAAAAAAACTATTATCAGCCTTGAGTGCTGATTTATCAAAATTGAAAATTAGGATCACTCTATAAGTTGAATTTTGAACTTCTCCGAAGGAAACTTTGAAAGCGTTGTATGTCATTTCGGCTCGGATAACCCCACAAACCATATATGGCTTGCGTATATTTGAAGTTTTTTTTAATTATTAGAATTTAGTAGATGTGGTGAATGTTCATGGTGTTCACTTTAGCTTCTAAAAATCTTTTTGTCTTAATTATTAAAGCTACATTATTCTGTTTTTATTATTATTGATATTTGTATTCATTTTCATAATTCTAGAATAACCAGGTAACACTAAAACGATGCGATTGGTGTTTTTAATAACTTATCAGTTCGAGGGTCTCATGACGAAACGGCACATAAGCATTATTTGCTGATTTTTCAGGAAAGCAAAAAGTATATATTTTTAAATATACAAACTCAGTTCCCATTATAAAAAATTATTTCGGAGTTATGCAATTTGAATTATAATTAAATAATAAGCTAGTCTTTATGCCTATGTAGTTCAATATTGTAAATATCAAAATTAATGTATTTTATGACTGAAACTTATGTTGTTCCACTTCGTCAAAATATATATTTTTTTAATTAAATTTTATTAATTCGACGAAATGTTATAAAAGTATGATAGTATGTGATATATCGGTTCGTCATCTTATTATTCCAAACGTTTCCTAAAGTATAATTATGACGAACATGTTTGTAGTTTTATACGTAGTGCTTCTTAGTATTTCTAGATATAGGTAACTTTGATAATTAGTGATATTTTCTATCAAATTTGGTTAATTAAAATCTATCAAACTATTGTTAAACACTAAGTTTTTATAGTTTTCAAATCAAGTAATTTACTTTTTCTTAAAATGAACTCCTTATATTTCATATACAAACCCGTTGTTACAGTGTTACATAATGTAATACGTGTTATAATTATGTGTAACATAATATAAGTGTTTGATAGTAATAACTATATAAAATAGCCCAACCGAAATCTTTTACAACAAGGTTCAAAATATTTGTTTCTATATTCATTCCTGTAATTTGTAACCTTTCGAATCGCTTGAGTGTGAATAGAATTTCCTTATTTTTTATTATTGAGATGAATTGATCAACTATATGTATACATAATAAGGACTCTCCATGCGGTTTTTTTACGATAGAGTATAGATCAAATTGATAGACACAATGATTAACAGGTAAA